>RJWT010050585.1:0-10830 GCA_004365215.1 Cuniculus paca
GTTCAGGCTGGCCTTGAGCTCACTTTGTAGCCCAGGCTGGTCTCGAACTCACAAAGATCCGCCTGTCACAGCCTCCCAAGTGCTGGGGTTACAGGCATGAGCCACCACGCCCGGCTCCACCTCTCTTTCTTATCTGCTGAGCTGTTATTTTCTCTTCTGAGCCTCAGTTCCTTCATCTCTAAAGTGGGAAGGGCAATAAAACTTATAGAACAGCTATCAGGAACCAATGATGATTGCAGAACTGTTTTGTGCAAGCTATAGCTGCTGTTTTTATTTTTATATATATACTTTTTGTCTCTCTATGTTGTGCAGGTTGGGCCTCAAACTCATGGCAATCCCCCTGCCCTCAGGCTCCGAGTGCTGGGATTACAGGTGCATGTGTGTCACCACGCCTAGAAAGCTTCTGTTTATCATCATTAACTTTTTTTTTTTGAGACTGGGTCTCACCGTGGATTCCAGGATGGCCTTGAACTCACTATGTAGACCAGTCTGGCCTTGAACTTGCAGTGAAAGCACTTGAGAAAAGTATGAAAAGAAATGAGAAAGAAGAGGACAGTTTCTTTCAGAGAGATACTTGAGTGAACAGCAGGAGACTAATTGTTGTAAAGGTGGGAGAAGACTTCTTCAAGGTCCAGTGTTTATGATTCCTTTAAAAAGACACAATACCAGAAAGAAAAGAGATTCTTAAATGCCAGTTAGCCAACAGCAAGAGGTCTCAACAACTTTACAGTTCCCACTAAAGGCTGAAAATTTAAGCTGGAAATTTATAAGCAAAGAGAGAAATAAAGAAATTACTAATGCCTGTAATCCTAGCACTTAAGAAGCTGAAGCAGGAGGATCACTGTGAGTTCAAGGCCAGCCTTGGCTACAAAGTGAATTCAAAGTCAGCCTGAACTGCATAGCAAAACTCTGCCTCAAAAAGACAAGAAAGAAAGAAGGTGGAAAGAAAGAAAGAAAGAAAGAAAGAAAGAAAGAAAGAAAGAAAGAAAGAAAGAAAGAAAGAAAGAGAAATCACTACTGCCTAAACCACTAGGGCCCATAAGGACACTAAAGGACCCCCTGTTCATAAAAGACATTTTACCAGTCCTTCAACCAACCAGAAGGAACCTAGATTAAAAGAAACTAATTAACTTTTTTTTTTGTCTTTTTGAGACAGGGTCTCACTATGCAGTTCAGGCTGACCTTGAGCTCACTTTGTAGCCCAGATTGGTCTCAAACTTGCAATGATCCTCCTGCCTCAGCCTGCTGAGTGCTGGAATTACAGGAGTACACCACCACGCCCACTACTCAACAACATTCTTGACTGATCAGCTGACATAAGCTCCTGAACTGGGTGAAAAGGCAAGCTGCATTATCATCATCATCATCATTTGCAGTACTGGGGATTGAACTCGGGGGCTGGTAAAGGCTAAGCAGGCACTTTACCACTGAATTACATCCCCAGCCTGTGAGTTGCTTTTCTAGTAAGGAAACTCCATACAGTGGGCACTTTGGTATTCCTTCACCTATGCTTTGGACTTTTCTCATCAGGATGCTGCTCATTTCTGGTGCCCTTTTCTGGGTACCCAGAGTCTCTCTATAGGACTGACAGTTCCTATAAGGGGTTTACACACTCTGGATACTGCCAGCTTTGGCAGGTTTAATATAGCAGAGCAACAACAGTCAATGTGCAGAGACTACCACAAAGAATATTTAAACTATGAAACTTGAAGAGAACTACCACATCTCACCTCCAAACACCTCTTGTGACAAACAGAAGAACTTCAAACCACAAGGTCCTGGGGGAGAGTCACTGGTAAAGCTACTACTGGAGTCAGGTTTCCTGAATCCCACTAGGGTGTGCTTATCACAGCCTCCCTTCTTTCCTGGGAGGCACTGTAGAACTGCTACCCCACTCCAACCCCAAGATAATCACCCTTCCAGAACCCCTCCCCCACCCCAGTCCCTCCTACAGCCTAGCTGAGTTGCAACTCAAATTACCAAGTCTTGGAGCAGGGGGCATTTTCTGGGAGGCTGGCCAGTCTGAGGGCTGCTGATACCAACGAGGAGGGAGAACTATGGAAGGGTCTGGAAGAACTAGGTCTGGATGGCAATGGCAGAAGATTTGTGGGTTGGATATGGATGCATGCAGTGGCATCTTCCAATAGGCCAGGGTTAAGCAGGCCAGCAGTTGGCTCCACCTCTAGGAGAGACAGGAAACACTAGGCCCTGATGAACGTCTCCAGGTCCAAGTTGGGCCTCCGGGGCTCCTCCTCGCAGGTCGGGCACCAACACCAACGAGGAAGCACAGAGGCTCCACAAAGACGCCCGGTCCAGCTGTGAGGCGACACTGGCTCCTGCAAGAGGCCCAGGTCGCACGTGAGGTGGCCCCGGCGCCAACAGGGCTCAACTAAAAGGATGCCCGGCCCGTCTGTGAGGTGGCACAGGCGTCGGGCAGAAGACCGCTGTCCTCACCAGCCTGGTCACCCGCCGCTGTCTCCCACCCGTCCGTTCGCCCCATAAGCAGCCTTACCGAGACACTGCCCCACAGGCGTGCTAAACGGGTTCCCCAGGAGGAACTCCATCTTGGGCAGACCACACGGCAGCAGCCGGGACGCCCTGTCTGCTCCGCTGTCTCTGCTGTACCCCGGCGCTCCGACCTGACTGACACTTGCCCCCGCCCCACCCTCAGGAACGGGGAGCTTCGGGCTCCTGACCCCGCCCCCTTATCGCGTCTTTATTGGATAATGCCTGCACAGTTCTTCTCTGATTGGGCCTTGCACCGCTTTCATCAAAGCCCCACCCACCTCGCGACGTCCGATTGGACCTAGAAGCGAGCTAGGTCACCGGAGTCCCCGTCAGGCGTAGCGGCACCTCCCTTGGCCCGCCTCAGAAGGGAGGCTGTACATTTTGATTCATCTAGATGTTAGTCAATCTAGAGATAGCTTATTATTATTGGACAAAAGATGAGTCAATCGCTCACACGGGGCGCGGGAAGGAAGGCGTGCCTAGGAAGTTGCCCACCCATAGAAAGTACTGATTGGAGAAACGTTTGTTTTCTCTTTTGCTGGTTGGTGTTTGAAGTATGGTCACGTGAGGCGTCAACTTTCACCCAGGATATCTATCTCTAGACTTCCCCTTAGCAACCGAGTGGCGGCACTTGGTTCCCCAGCAACAGAGAGACGTGTTTGCTGCCGAGAATCTGTCCTGTTCCCAGTGCTTGAGAAGGTGAGAGACGGGAGCTGAAGCTCCAGGAGGACTTGCAATGGCAGAGAGCACCTCTTCCCTGTGACTCTTTTCTCCGAGGATGCCGGCCTAGCCCTTCTTATATATAAAATGAGCACAAATGTCCTCTGCTAGCTGCTTTACAGTCGTACTGAGAGAGCCAAGACACTTCAGTTTTGGACTTCTCCGATCTTTGTAGGAGAAAACTGCGAAGAAAGCTTTTCTTTAGGAAGTGAGGGCCAGAAAGAATTCCTACAGTTCCATCCCCACAGCCTCCTCCCTGAACCGTTTCATAGAAAGATAGGTATCCCTGTCCACTGAAAATGCCGTCTGGAAGTTAGCTCTCATATCTGTCCTCTTAACTCCCGTTATTTCATTTGGTGTTGTAAAATGTGATTTGGATGGGAATATGAATACTCGGATTCTGTGTCTGTCTCTGTCAGTAACTCACTGTATGAGTTTGGGCAAGTTCCTTCTCATCCTTGAGGTTTCAGTTTATCTGGGAAATAAGAGCATTAGAAAGTCCTTCTTTAATGGCTTTGTACTAGTTACTTTCCTGTTTGTAACTAAAATATCCGACACCCCCAATTTAAAGAAGGAGAGGTTCACTTTGGCCTACAGTTTAAGAGGAGTCGGCCCATGGGTGGCTGAATCCAAGGCAAAAACGACATTGTAAAAGGCCGAGGAGCAGGAAAGCTGTTAACTGCCTAATGGTTGGAAGGCAGAAAGGGGGAGGAACTGGGGGCAAGAATAAAAACCCTTCCAGGTCAAGGCCCAAGTGACCTGCCTTCTCTGATCAGACCTCATGTACTAACAGCACACTCAGCTAATGAGTATAGCGCCCTCATGATCCAATCACCTTCTAGATATGTAAGACTTCTGGGGGACATTTTAGATCTAAACCATAACCAGCTTCCATGGCTAATGTGTGTAATTAAATAATTCATGTGCACTGAGGGCACAGTACACGCACAGTAAGTGGTTGATTTTCTTCTCCTTAATTTATGGTCAGTAGGGTCTCTATTTTTCAGTGCAATTAACCATGTGGTTGTTTCCCAGGGAAATACAGATCTGTTCTCCCTGAGGAGGCTACTTGACTGATAGGTATGTAAAACTCTCTGCTGCTCCCCCATCTCCTGCCTCTAATCTTCACCAACAATGCTGTCATCAGGTAAATCAATGGGGACCAAGTTAGGGTGGTAAACTTCTAATAAAGTCCCCATGGAGGAAGACTGTTTAGGCCTTGTACCTGACTCAGAGCAGTGTGAGCAACATTATGAGCTGTGACAATGATTGTTCCGAGTGTCCTGGGTGGAGTCATGATTAGGAAAAGTTCTGCCATATACTAAGTGTGTAAACTTGGGTACATTAATTAACCTTTCTAACTAGCTTCTGTTTTGTTCTATGGAAATTGGAATGAGTAGTCCTACATATAAATTAAGTTCTTAGAGATGTCTCAAAATCCATATCTTACCTCTACCCTTTGTCATCTCTGTCCTGCCTCACCTTCTTGCAATTCTCAGTACTAAAGCTAGAATGAGCTCTTTAATATTTGAAATCTGATCATTTCACTGCCTCATTAAACTCTACAGGATCCCAGGGATGCTAGGATAATAAAACAACCCCTGCAACTCTAGGCTTACATCACTTAGGCCAAATTGGACCATGCTTTCCCATTTTAGAGTCCTCAGCATGCAGTTTCCTCTCTTCTTTCCTTTGTATACTTCAGATGTCAATCCTGCCTTCTCTGGCCAGGCCAAGTACTTTAACATATGCTTTCATAATTCACCCCACCTACAAACTTGTCCTGGTTTGTAACTAAATATTTGTATGATTTTTTGATTCCTGTCTGAAACAGAAATAAGGATATTTATCTGTTATTCATGGCACATAGTATTCAGTACACATGTGTGAAGTAACTATGTGATCTTATAAAAATATAAGAGAAGAATTATAACCCTTTACAGAGGGGAAAGCAAAGGTTTAGTCAGGTGGAATAAGTTGCCAAAAGGTACACAGTCAGAATCAGAATCCTGCTCTGGTATAGTTAACAGATGTGTGTGACAACAGTCCCACGTTGCATAGCATTTTCCTGGCTTGACTGAATGCAAGCTTGATCTGTCGCAGGTACCAAGACTGCATGAAGTGGGAAGGATGAGAAGTAAAAGTTTTGAAGTCAGAATTAAAATTTCTGAAAGTATAGTACCTTTAAAAAAAATAAAACCCCAAAATGCTTTGCAGATAATGTCTGCCAAATAAGACATATTAAAATTCCCCCAGAAGTAAGTCGGTAGCAAATTATGGAAAACCTTAGGGAAAATCATTTTAGAAGAGTGGGAAGCTGATGAGGGCTAGAATTGTCTTTTGGGATTGAATCAGTCACCCTAAGGAGATAGAGCTAGTGTGGAGTGAAGGGGAAAATAAGGCCCAGGTCTTGAAGGACGGACAGGTCATATGGAGAGGGGACGGAGGTTACAGAGAGATGCAGCCATTGGGGGGGCAGAAAGGAAGGATGTACAAGAGTTAAAAGCACTGGGATATTTGATCAGGGACAGCTGAGGAATGGAGCATGTGTATTTGTAGAAGCTTCATCCAAAGTGGACAGTGGGGAGGAAGGAGAAGAGTAGTCTTAGAAGTCTCTAAGGCCAGATGAATGACTGTGCAAGCCAACCTCCATTTATGGTGGCATCATTAGCCCAACATTAGAAGTCTCTGGAAGTGCTCAGTAGTATGAAAGGTAGAGGGCAAAATCTGCCTTGAACCAGAATGGAAAGGACAGAAGGTCCAGGGAGACCTGACTGCTGGGTAGATCTGTGGCCAAAGGTGGGAGGTGAGGCCAGAAGGAAGGTAAGAAGCAGGTGGAATCAGAATGGAGGACTGAACCTCTAGAGGCCTCAAGAGGCAGAGTCCCAGTAGATTGAGAACATGGCATCCTATAGGGTTCAGCTATCTGGATGTTCTCATCAATAGGGTTGTGATGATGAGAATGACGTTGGAATGCCCAGCTTCCCAGGGCTGTGACCCTGTCCAGTCAGGAATAACAGTCCAGGGTCAGCCTTACAATGTGACTGATGGAATCCACAGATTACCCCCTTTGCATGCAGTGTCTCACCTGGATCCTTTTGGACCCTTAGCAATGGAAACCTACCAGAACTAGCTTCAATTAAAGAGGAACTAATGTGAGAAATCAGAAAACACTCACAGAAGGGGACACAGAAACTTGGATGAGGACTAGATTTAGGGACCTTAGGGACTACAAAGCCAACAAAAAGAAGGTAGCCTCTGTCTCTGCCTGTTTGCCTTTTCTTTCTTTTCTGGATCTGCTTCTCTCTCTACTTCTCGTGCATTCCCTGTCTTGCTCTCTCTGCTTAACCATATGGCTGACTAGCTCATCGCTCTGTTTTCTTCCCAGTCAAGCCATCAGCTCTGATGGACATTCTTATTCCATGGGCCCAAGTTCCTACTACTCAGAGGGAGAGCATGAATGGCCAGCTTGGGTCAGTGCCCATCCGTACACTGGGGGCCACTTGTGAGCGGGGAGGCAGCACATACATGACTGCCTGCAAGGGTGAGGCGCTCTCAGAAGGGGGCCACAGGCTGGTGCACCTGACTAGGGCTGCCAAGGGCATGGTTAGTTGTTGATGACCTTCACAATGTACATGCACATTGGAACACAGAGGCCTGACACTGGGCCACAAACTTCAGGAGTACTGAGACCCACAGGAGACCTAGCATGGTCACCAGTCCAGTGGGCCCAGGTGGGACTCCTGCTGAAGTTGTGGGGTGAAGCAGTGAACTTCTATGGAAGGGCCCCCAGTGGTCACTGGGAAGCCCCAGACCAGCCTTGATGCAAATGTATTAATTCCAAGGTTCAGCAGGCTAAGGGTGAAGAGTGAACACTGCTCATGTGTCCATGATCACCACAGTGGTCCATGACTCTTGGGAAGAGACCTCAGCCAGACTTTGTCCTGAAACCAAAAACAAGATGGCTATAAGAGATGTACATGATTTTCTAGGGAAGATGAACCGGATCTATGACTCAGTGGAGCCGAGAGTGATGGATGATGACATGCTCAAACTGGCAGTAGGGGAGCAGGGTCCCCAGGAGGAGGCTGGGCAGCTGGCCAAGCAAGAAGGCATCCTCTTCAAAGATGTCCTGTCTCTGCAGCTGGACTTCCAGAGTGCGTATTCTGGGTGCTGGACGTGGGCTGGGGTAGGATGGGGGCACCATCTAGGTACCCTGGCTTTCTCTGTGCCACCTTCAAGCACCAGAGTTCTGCACAAAGTCTGTGGTCTAGGGACTTCTGTCAGCATGAGGGTCCTTGGATTCTAAGGCATAAGAGCAGCTGGAAGTTTTTAAAGCCTCACACTTAGTGTTGTTGACATTTGTCCACAACACTTCTGATTCTGAATGAGAACAGTAAAGAAATAGAGTTGTCCCTCTCCAACTCTAAGTGAACTCTCATAAGACCAACTGTTTCCATCACATAATTCCATGGTACTGCCTTTGGAACAGGAGTCTCTGGCAAGTCTAGGACATTGGAAGCCCCACATAGCCAATACTGAAGAGTATAATGAGGGGTTGAGGGAGCCAGCACTCTAGGAGCTGTTTTGGGGGAAGGGATAACCAAAAAGGGGCTGCAAACAGGAGGGGCACAGGGCCCTGGGGCGGGAGGCACTCAGGAATGGCAGGACACCCCAGTGGGAAGATGTGGCTGGGGACGAGGCAGAACCTTACTGCCTCACTATCCCCATCTACCATGTTTCCCCAAAAATAAGACCTAACCAGAAAATAAGTACTGGTCATTACCATGATAATAAGCAGTGTCATGCAGAAGATTATATCTTACTATCTTGCTTGGAGGCTACTCTGTAATGGCGGGTAAGGCAAGGAGCTGGCATTTTTGATGTCTAGTTTTCCTGTTAGGTCTTATTTTGGGGAAAATATAGCTATGAAAGGAAATACCTGCAGTCTCTGCCTCAAGCACTGGTTAGGAGGACAAGTGACAACATGTGTATATTAGCTGGCTCATGGTGTGAGACCAGCAAGCTATGGGGGGGAGAAAGATGCCCGATACCGCTGTGTACTGTGCAGGTGAGACCAGTGCAGGGAGACCCAGTGGAACTCACATTCCTGCTCTGTCTTGGGCCCTTGGTTGGCTAGACATCCAGCCAAAAATGAGTTACTGAGACCTGCCTTAGTTGGGCCCTGCACCAGACCCTGAGGATATAGCAGTTGGCAAGAGGAGCCTAGCACAGGCCAGCCTCATGTAGGCCACGGGCCTCCTAGAGCCTGATCTCTGAGAGCAGGTAGGACCCTGAGCTGCAGACCTCAGCCCTGAGAGGAGGAAAGGATGCATCCAGCTGCTACAGGATAGGACTTCAGCCCTTGACTGCTTTTCTTTTGCTTCTCGCTCCTCCACCTGAGGTTCATTTAGCCAATACTGAGCCAGTGCCTGTTATATGCCAGGTCCTGCTCTAGGCACTAGGATTCAGCTGTGAGTCCTAAAGACAAAAGACTTTGTCTTCATGGAGTTGACATTCAAGTAGCGGAGGCAAATAAAGAACATATATACTGTATGTTAAAGGTAATATGTGCTATGGGGGGAAATAAAAAAAAGGGAAGGAAGAAATTAGACTGGGGTGAATTGTTTTCTGTGGTGCCCAGAACCCTCACCAAGAGGGTAACAATCAAGCAAAGACTTGGAGGAGGTGAGGGAGGGCGCCACATGGAGATGCACTGGGGAAAGTGTGTGAGGCAGCATTAATAGCCAGTACAAAGGTCCTGAGGCAGGCCTGCCATGGAGGCCACTGTGGAGATAAGTCAGAGAAGTCTGATCGTGGTCAGCTGGTGTCTACCTCATGGCCTGTGGAAGGTGTTTGCATCTTACAGTGAATGAGGTAGGAGCCTAGAAAGGCCCCGAGCAGAAGCAGGTAGGGATGGGACTTGAGTTCTCACAGACACCACTGGCTATAGGGCAGGGCTGAAGCAGGAACCTAGTGAGATGGCTGCTGCTGTGGTCCAAGGAATGACAACATTGGCTGGGCCAAGATGCTGGCCAAAAGCAGATTTGGTGTCAGTGCTTCCTTGCTGGTAACTCATTTGGAACTAACTGCCAAGTACTTCCTGGTTTGTTGTGCTGTTTGACTTTTCCACATGAACTTCTAGTTCCTTGGAGAGAGCTGGCATGCAGGTGTGTGTGGCAGAGCACCAGGTATGCAGGAGCTACAAGCAGAATGCAGAGAACTGCCACAGCCAAGGCAAAGCAGGGACAGCATGCTGTCAGTCAGAGATCAGGGCCACAGCAGGTGTCCAGAAAATCCAGCTAGGCATGGGAGGTGTCTGGGAGCCTGCAGCAAGCCTGGGCTCTGCTAGGAAGTAGGAGGGAAGCGGAGAAAAGTATCAGTCTGGGAAACTGGGCCACAATCAAGGAGCTAGGGAAGAGGTTTCAGTGCTACCCAGCCCTAGGGACCTATGGGGGAAGGGGGAACCATCCAGCTCCAGGCCAAGGGCAGCAGGATCTTGGGGCCCTAAGTTAGAGAACTCAGACACAGGGAGAAGGTTGAAAACAGTACCTTTCCCCACCCAAATTTTCACAACCTCACTAGTTTCACAACCTCACTAGCCTCTCTGAATGAGCTGCAATCCCAAATGTGTGCTTGTTGATGATCCTTGTTTTTTGTTTTGTTTTGGTCTTTTGGTGGTACTGGGTGTGAAACCAGGGCCTCTCGTATTACTAGGCAAGTTTCCTATCACTGAGTTACACTCTCAGCCCTCTCAATGATACTTTTTAAAAACCCCTTCATGTCTATATTATTCCACCTATTTAAATAAACTTCTAATTTTCTAAGTTTTGGAAATCACTATAAAAGGAAATACAGAAAAAATGGGCATATAAACAATAGAGCTCTATGTGGTTTCTGGGAAAGTCTAGGGAACAGAGTTAGCCTTTAGAATTTTACACTATTGGTGTCAATTTATTTATGCTTGTATGTTACTCAGGACTCTCTAGCTACCAGTGATAAAAGCCGAACTCTGGCTGGCTGATGAGCAAAGAGATTGGGTTGCTGTGCATTGGGGGTGGATGAGCCTTCGGGGTTGGGGTCCTATCATCTCCATGATGTTCAGAACCTGCTGCTCTGTTGTATATAGATTTATCCCATCCCCTATATATGGACAGCTATGGATACCCCATTTTTCCTCCCTTCGGGTGCTACTAGATATTTCTTGGTTGTGTCTTTGGAGACATTCCAAGAAAACTACAGATCAAAGGACAGAGACATTAAAATATTTCAGTAAATGTGGCCAAATGACCTTCCAAAAGATTGATTAAACCTCCTACCAGCAGAGAGCTGCATACTTCAGCTCTATTTCTCATGCTGTGAAAGGCCAGCTCCTTCTAGCGGCCTGTTTCTCAAGGTGGACCAGCCTCCCAGGGAGCGCTCAGCTTGACACCAGAAGCAATGTGAGTGAGTCTCCTGCCCTGGATAGGTCCAGCTCACCCCCTTTCTGTCAATAGATTCCTTAGTTCTTACTGTGGCTCTGGTGACAGCACTGATCCCCACTGGCACTATACACTAACTGTGACACAATGCTTGTCAATTCTCCACTCATCCATATACTCC
>RJWT010050586.1:0-10829 GCA_004365215.1 Cuniculus paca
CCTGCCCACCTTCTTTGTTTTTACCTTTCCTTGAGCATATGAAATGCAACGGATCCAGAACAGTTCCAGGTGGGGTAAGACAGGACTCAGAGCCTTGGGTGGACTCTGAAAGAGTAGGAATGATGGAGGCTCTGTGCACTCCACCTGTTTTCCTTCACAAGGCTGTGGTGATCTCTCTCCATCTGAGCTGTGCTAACGTTCAGAGGCACTGACGTGAGTACAGTGGAACTTGTCGTCTCACCTGTTGATTGCAGCTGTTCTGTGTTTTCTTGAGTACTGTAACCTCCGAATTCGATTATAAACCTCATAAAAGTGTTTTGGTCAGTGTATCATTGTTAAATCGGGGCTTCTGCAGTGGCACGAGGACTGAGACTTCCTATTTCACCATCTTGTTGATGTAACTCCAGAATGTCCCTTTTATCTGCTTGTCTTAATTATTCTCAGTGAATTATCTGGAGAAGTTTAAAATACTGCTGTCAGTGTTGCATCCCAAGATATTATGATTTAGTTTATCTGGGGTGAGTGCTAGCCATTGGGATTTGGCTAAGAATCCCGAGGTATTTCTAGTGAGTAGTCATTGGTAATAACTAATGTCATAACTTAAATCTCAATTCCTTTGAAAACTGCTAGATTGAGGACTATTGAGCTTTTCATGCCTTTATCTATCTAAGGGCTGTTGCCTCGCCTGACTTCCTTCTCACTGCCTTTTTGAAACCCGTGAAAACTGTCCCTAAACATCCCTGCTCTGATGCAGTTTGATCAATAGGAAGATTCCTGGATGTGAAATTAAAAGCAGAATCCACAAGAGGAAAAGATAGTAATTTGGACTTCATCGGAATTTTAAATTTCTGCTTCTCAAAAGACAGTTGTGTGCACAAGAGGACAAGCCACAAACTAGGAGAAAATATCTGCAAATCAAGTATCTGATAAAGAATTTATATCCAAAGATATCTCAAACAAGCAAACAACTCAGTTTTTAAAATTTTGCTTGAGCAAAATATTTTAACAAACATCTCACTAAATAAGATATACACTTAACAAGTAAAAAACAAAAAACTATGCTCCATAGAAGTAATCATTAGGAAAATGTTAAAGCCTCCATGAAATATCATTGTACACTTACTAGAATGGCTCACATTAGAAAGACAGTCCATGTTAAGCATTGGTGAGGAAATGGAAAAACTCATGGGAATAGAAAAATGGTACGCTCATTTTGGATGGCAATTTAGCAGTGTCTTAAGTAGCCTAAAATCTATGCTTTTGTGTTTTCTAGCCATTTTACTCCTAGGTATTTAACCAAAAAGAAAGAAGAAAATAATATATCCCTGAAAAGGCTGCTATAAGAATGATTATAGCAGCTTTAGACATAATTACCCAATTCTTGTAAGTTCAGGGATGGGGGAAGACAGGTAAAATGGGGGGAGCAATTTCAAGGGACAATTCATCTTAAATAAGTTATTGAGATAATAAGGAAGAAGGGCAGTCATAGTTTTTATTTTCATCTCTCCATAAAAGCCTAATGGTGGATGACAGAAAGTATTTTCTACCACAAATTATTTTGTTTTCCTGACCTATAGGTTTGTCCCAAATTTAACATTCTGTTCATCTCTGTATGAATACGGGAGGGTCTGCAGGACAATGTGCTCTCATAGCATCGCCTTCAGCCCATCTGTGTCTCATTAGGCAACCCGGGCTCTGCCTGAATGCAAGACTTAGCATGAGTCTGCAACCTAACTTTTTTTTTTTAAAGGAGCTTGATTAGTTTATGATACAAATGTGTTATACAAAATAAACCTGATTCATACTTTGCTGAGCAGAAAATATATTTCTTCACCCATGAAGAGAAAGTTTAAATGACTCGTGCAAAGTATGTGCAATAGGTGGGTTTCGGATTTTTTAAGTTCATTTTTAAGCAGAGAGTGAGCTCTTTGATGAGTAAAGTCTGAGTGTGCACTTTCTGAGGGCCCTTTCTGCAGACCTTTTTCTTTCAGCAGCCTCTTTTGTTCATTTTTGTGAATTCGATCCAAGTTGCAAATAAATGGATCTGTCATCATTGCTCAGAATGTGTTGTTTCCAACACGACCTGCTGGTTTTCCCAAGTGCTCACTGTTATTGTGGAGTCATGGTAGCACGGCCCATCAACCCCATTTGCTTGCTTTTTGGCCACCGAATCCCTTGCCTTTCCTTTGACCTCCGCCCAAGTGTACAGGCTTGCATCATTCCTTTTACCAGATGTCTCTCCTTTTACCCCCCTTTTTTGATTCAAGTCCAAGGTATTTTAACTTGAATTTCTTGACTTCTCCCAAGAATAAGAAAGCTGCTGGACGCAAGCCCAATCTCACATAGCAAAATCTAGGTAGCAACTCTGTCACGTGCACGGCAACCTCACTGTCATTTTCTGAAAACAGCTGCCCTGATTGTCAGGGACTCCCCACGGTGCTCTTGAGAAAATCAATGGGATAAAAAATGCAGGATACTTATGTTCTGTAAAATATCAGGGGGATAACTTTATTACAATTTTCTCTTTTCTTTGAATCATCTTTGTTAATTTGGTGAGCAATACATTGAGCAAACAGCTTGTGGGATGGCGACCTAGAGGGACGGATGTACCCTGTGCCTTGCCGCCTTCAGGACTTGCCCTAGGTGCCACCTCTGCACAAATCAACTTTGAGTCTCAACCAGGCTGCACGTTAGAATCAGCAATGGTTTTAAAGATCCTGATACCCAGTCCACACATCTCAGAGCAGGGCATTAAAAATCCCAGAAGCAGGTGCCATGAATCAGTGCTTGGAAAGCATCTCTGGTGATTCCAGCAAATGGCTGAGGAGAAAGTCACATCTATGCACCCAAGCAGCCTGCGCAGACCCCGCCTCAGGACTCAGGGGGTTACAGGAAAGCTGTCCCTTCAAGGGTTCCTCTCTCCTTTGGGATGACGGACTTCCCAGACACAAGAACCACACCCTTTGACATATTTTATTTCATTTCACATCAAGTCTATAGCCTCGCAATGAGTACTACATAATAAACATTCAATAAATGTTGAATTAATGGACGAGAAGGGTAAACTGCTCCAGATTCTGCTGAGTGATTTTTCCCTATTATTCTGATCAGAAAAGAACCCAAAAAGTGGTTTGGAAGTGATCACTGGGTAAAAGTTGAATTTTTGGTTTTTTACAAATATTTAAACTATTGGTTGTGAAATTTTAAGAGTGTTGGAAACCTCTTTTAGATATGCAGTGCTTAATTTTCAAAGTTAAGATTATTAAACTGAAAACCAGGTGGCAAATTTGTAAATAAATTGTACCGTTTAAAAATTTTTATTAGAATTCTTAAAAGATAATTTTTTCTCAGTATTCTAAAAAACTGAGCCTTGTACTTTGGTATGCTTAAAAATGATCTTGCAAATTTGTTCATAGTGCATGGTTCTAGGCAGTAGTCCCAGAATTTCAGGTTCAGGAGGTCTGGGAAAGAATAAAAACATTTGTGTAAATAGCTTTTTTCCCCTAATACCTGAAGAAAGTTTTATTTGCTACACAAATTTATATTATTCCAGGTTCTAAGTAATATATCAGAAAAACAAAGTGAGAAACTACTATTAAGAAAAGAACACTACCATCAAAATACTAGACTAATGGTACACGATTTCTAGTGTACGTATTTTCAGTATCAATATTTTAAATCCTATTAGGGGCTTTATTTTGTATGAAATAAATAAAAGGCACAATCATTCAAATGTTCAAATAATTTTGTTGACTATACAAGTTTAAATTAATAAGTCAAAAATCTCTCTCTCATCACTTCGTTTCATATTGAGACTCTGGTTATTATACAGTCTGATTTATTCCCAGCTCTAACTGGTTTCCAGGATCGTCCACCCTGTAAGACCGATGATCAGCTCTGCCGGCGTTCTTGGTAGCAATAAGCAAGTCCACTCCGCCTACTCTAAGAAGAAAGGGCTTTGCTAGGAGATTGGGGGTCTCGCGGAATCCTGGGGAGGCTGAGGAAACAGACTTAAACCAGAGTTCCAGGATGACTCTAGAATCGCACTCTGAAATGGCCCACCAAGGAGGTGGACGCACGTGCCAGGGTAAGGAAGCCAGAAGTGCAGTGCGCAGCGATCACCGCCCTGCCACCACCGCTCTGAAAAAGGGTGGCTGAGCACTCATCAGTTTTCTCTGCATGGGCCAGTTCCAAAGCAGTGTCTTTCCAGGTGCAGCTGACTTAGAGAAACCAAGTGAAATGTTCTCAGTAGAAACAGATTCTACTTGGAATGTGGCCTGTGCACAAATGCAGAAAAGGTATTTGAAAGATTCTGGGTAGCTGATGCCCACAGCATTAGTAATTCATTGCAATAGTTTGCATCCTGAAGTGTGCTTAAATGCTCCCTGCTTGCTGTTGAGTATCCAGAAATGAAACATTAGAATACCCAGGTACTCCACTAAGCGTCACAGCTACGTCAAAAGGCATGATTGCCAAATTTGAAATTTCACCTATACTGTAGCTGATTTCACCTCTGAAGATGTGTTTATCCTGACTTCAAATGGGTAACAAAACTTTAAAAAATGACTGAGCTGGAGACTCCACAAATACCCAGTTTAGCTTAGCACTTCATTTTTGAAAGTAAATAGAATTTTTTCTCATTTTGGGAATTGAGAATATATTAAAATATTTAATTCTTTGGAGAAAGTGAGGGATAACAAAATTGATTACAGTGTGGCCTGGAGATAGAATAACCAATGGAGTCTTTGTTCTTTAACTGAATAATGTGTTTCTATAGCAAAATGGCAAACAGATAGCTAATGTTACATACTTAGCAACATGAGCCTAAGCTTACCAGCACGCGACTATGATCCATAATTGGAAAGAAAGAAAAGAAGGAAGGAGGGTAAAAAGGCGAGGAAAGAAAAACAAAACAAAGGAAAGAAAGAGAATTTAGAAAGAAGGAAAGAAAGAAAGAGAAGAAAGAGAAAGAGAAAGCTTTAGTTTAGTTTAGATGAAGCCACCTGATATTTGGGGTGGATGACAAAGAAATAGACAAAAGTCAGCCAAATATGACAATTTTGTAATTCAGCCTGGGTTTCCTTTAAACAAGTAGGGAGGTGGCTTGAAATCCGTCCTGGGCTTAGCTCATTGCCTCTCTCTGGTGCGAATTATCTAGTACACACACAATGTATCTGATGAGCTTTTCAGAGCCCATGATTACTTGCTTTTGGAATCTCCGCCATGTGCACTTGATGAAAATTTTCCAAGTGGTCTCACACAACCCAGTCTGCTCCAACTTCATCGTTGGTGAAATAAATGTTTCTCTTTCTTCAGTGCATCACCTGGTCAAACTCCATATCCTCAGTGAACTAGGCTCCCTGTTGCAGAGCATAACTAGTCCATCTCCTCTGGTGGACAAGAACATTTGTATACCTACCTTGCTTTCATTCCACATTTATTCCCTGATTTCATTCACACTCAGAAACAAATGATAGCTTGAGTTTGTATTATTCCTCAGCAGCAAACAGAGTCAAATATTGCACTTAAAAAGCATATTACAAACATAGTCTAGACTATCACCTAATAAAACAAAGAATTTTAATGAGGGTGTAGGAGAAAGGTATATATACATACAAAGAAGACATCTCTCCAATTACATGGCGAACTAGATGCATTCATACAAGAGAGGCATTGCAACTGACTTTTGAACCAAACAGCTCATAAAGGAATAAGTTGATTTCCCTGTCCACCCCGAACCTCATGCCACTGACTTACTTTGCATGATTTTTGAATACCCTATCGTAGGGTGCAAAGTCACTTGATGGGGCTTCGAGTTCCCAGGCACACTGGGGTCACCAGCAGAGTCTCCTACCAGAAACAAAAACTGAGTTTGGCGATGCTTCACAATTCCCAAAGATTCCTTGTCACCTGAAGGATAGAGCCCATATTTCTTTTCATAGCATAGCAAACTGATTAATACAGCTATAATCTACTCAACTCTATTGAGCATTGGACCCTAAAGATTTTCACTCAGAAATCAGCCTTCCCAAGGTATGGATACTGTCTGAGTTTGCTGAGCTATTGATCTGAGTCCACTGAGCTCTGAAAGGTCATTCTGAAAGTGGTCTTGCTGTCCTAAGGTTGGTGCCTGGCATGTCTCGGACTCACCCTTTGCATACATGAGCCCACTGAGACTCGGCTTTCTCGCTGACTCTGATACTCATCCAACCCCCACTAGACTCTGATGTACTCACATATCTTCTGCTTCTTCAGGGCTCCAGACTGGTCTGAAGGCCAGACCACATGGTTAGCTCTGTGCCACCCATAAGACTATGACAAGAGCCATGTGCCTGCCCCTTCCCCCCGGCTTATCTCTGACCCACCTTAATCACTCATCCACAGCAGACCTGGTTATCATCACCACATGGAGACTAACTCAGACCCCTGTGCATATCAGTGCCATGCCAGACAGCACCAGCTGAGCCCTCCAAAATCAGAGTGTGGTTATCTCCCCAGGACTGGCCTGCCCTGCTCTGGGATTCCTATGTCTTTACCAGTTAGTCCCAGCATGCTCTTGCACACTCCAAGTAAGTCACAGCTCTGCACTCTAGAGGCTTTGCCTGCATCCAACCTGACCCTCATTGTGGGCTCTTCTTAGATCTGCCGTGTCTCTGTCCGATCACCCAACTCCTATGTGTCTTTCAAATGCCACTTCTATGCAGTCCTCCTGAAAACCTTACAGCCTTCTCCCACTTGGCATAAGCTTGAGTATACAGAGCTTTGCAGATTGTACTGTATTCCTTTTGTTCTCACATATGTTTACCCCAAAAGACTGAGTCCGCCTCAAGAACTAGCTTAACCCTTAACTGCTCCTTCCTCACTCCAGCTGAGACCATCTGTGCCCTATAAAAATGTCCCTGGGGCTCCTCCAACATTTCAGGGAGTGAATCCAGCCTCCACTCCCACGCTCGTGTCCAAACCCCTTGCCCTGGTCTCCTGATTATTTGCCTTCTATCCAAATACCTAGTGCTGGGTAAGGGGAGGCTCACTGCCTCCCTGTTTTGCTGCCTAAGGTTGACCCCTTAGAATGTTTTTGTGGCTGTTGGTTTTGATCCCACTCTTGGATCTGCTTGAGATCCTTGCTTTCACATCCTCTGGCCAGAAACACCCAACCCAGCCTCGGGGGACTCTAACTGAGGTCCTGTTTGTCAAGGGAGGGAGTCTCAACAAAATAAACAAACATATTTGAGGTTTGTGAAGTTTTTTTCCTAATGAAAGAGAACAATGGCTTCCTCTTCATGAGAAACAGTTACTGGCTTGTGTTTGAAAGATAGCTGCTCTTCAACTCACAGTTTCCAGCATAGCAAGAGGTTCACAGAAGACACTCAGGGTGACAAAATGTAAGAAGGAGGACCTCGGCAGATACATACTCAGTGACAAAGAGCAACATAACAGGAAGACCCATGCAGATTCTCTACTTGTCACTTCACTCTGCACCCTTTGCATCCCTCCACACTGACCTCCATGAGTTCCACAAGCATGGTGTGGTTTTCTGTGTATAAACCCTGCCTGCGACTCTCTGAGCTGTAATTTTTTCTGATGATCATGCTACTT
Organism: Cuniculus paca; assembly: GCA_004365215.1. Classification (NCBI taxonomy): domain Eukaryota; kingdom Metazoa; phylum Chordata; class Mammalia; order Rodentia; family Cuniculidae; genus Cuniculus; species Cuniculus paca. Next base: position 7,597 of record RJWT010050586.1, read on the forward strand.
TCATCTTTCGGGTTTCTGATAAATGTCATTTACTCTTGGAATTATTTGGATGTCATAACTGCCCATATGGCTCCTCTCATTGAAGATATTTCTTATATTTAATTGGCTTGCAATCCCCACCAGAGAGTAAAAGCCATTTGGGTAGGGATTGGATTGGAAGTGTGGTCACGTGAGTATTTCCTATAGCAGATGGCGTCTAGTTCATGTTCATCAGATACGTGCTGAGTGAGGGAATGGACAACAGTTTCTGTCACTAATGAACTATGTTTGCTCACAAAAAGACTGACAGTGTGTACACAGATGGAGCTGAAACAGACCACCTGGAGAACAGCGGGTGGTGGGGGTGGGGTAGAAAAAGGCCACTGAGCCCGTGGAGAAACTGAGTAGAGGCTGTGACCAAAGAAAGAAGGTTTCATGGCCAGAAGGAAGGTTCAATACCAAAAGCTGTAGCAGAGATAACAGAAGATAGCTCTGTTGGCTGAAGGGGACATGGAAATAAGAACTCTCGGATCAGATAAAGTTCATTAGCATTGGCAGTGGGTAAGCTCAGGGTTATCTCTGAGAAAGTCACAAGAGAAGAGGAACGAAAGTGGAATTTCAGTGGAAATGAGGTTCCCTTCAGAAAGTCCTTAGCTATACCTATGCCTTTAAGAATTTTACCAATTTTTTCTTCCAGCAGATTCCTTGTTTCTGTTTCTATATATAGATCTTTGGTCCACTTTGATTTCATTTTAGTAAAGGTGAGAAATGTGGCTCTAGATTCATTCTTCTGCATGTGAATAACCTGTTTTCCTTGCACTGTTTGAAAAAGAGGCTATCTCTTCTCCAGCGAATATTATTGACCCTTGTCAGAAATCTTATGACTGAAGGTACTTAGGGTTGCTCCTGCATCCCCTAATTTATTCCACTAGTCAACATGTGTGTTTTTGTGGTAGCACCGTGCGGCTTTTATTACTGTAGCTTCACAGTATAACTTGAAATCTGGTATCGTGATGTCTCCTGCTTTGCTCTTGTTGCTTAAGATTGCTTTGGCTATTCTGGGTCTCTTCTAGATTCATATAAATTTTTAGAGGTTTTATTTTTCTAGTTCTATGAAAAAAGCTAACAGTATTTTGAATGTTATTGTGTTAAATCTTTATACAGTCAACAAAAAGAATTGCATCAAATTAAAAAGCTTCTGCATAGCAATGGAAACAACCAACAAAGTGAAGAGACAGCCTACAGACTGGAAAAAAAAGTTGCCATTTACTCTTCAAACAGAGGACTAGTATCTATAATATGTAATAAACTAAAAAACTGTACCAAAATGAAAGATCTATTAAAAATGGACAAATTAAATGAATAGACATTTCTCGGAAGTTCAAATGATCAATAAATACATGAAAAATGTTCATTATTTTAGTCATTAAAAAATACAAAGTAAAACAACATTGAGATTCCACCTTACTCCAGTAAGAATGGCTATCATGAAAGACTCAAAAAAGGGGGGGGGCAGCAAATTCTGGCGAGGTTGTAGAGTAAAAGGAACACTTCTACATTGTTGATGGGGATGTACACTAGGGTAACCACTGTGGAAAAAGTATGAAGATTCATCCAAAAACTAAAAGTAGAAATTTCATTTAACAAGCTGTACCTCTTCTGAGTATCTCCTCAAAAGAGCTGAAAGTCATCTATTACAAGGATACAAGCGTAGTCACATTTATAGCAGCACAACACACAATAGCTAAATCATGAAAGTGGTGCACATGCCCATCAAACAGATGAATGAATACGAATAACTGGTACACGTGTACAACGGAGCAGTACTCAGCAATAACGAAGGGCAAACTGGAGTCATTGGTAGGAAAATGGGTGCTTGCCGAGACCATAACAGTAAGTGGAATAAATCAGACATGGAAGATTAAAGATTACATGGCTTCTCTAATATGAAATAACCAAAGAATAAATAATTTAAAGAGTAAAATAAGAGATGGGTTGATCAACAGGGAGGCTCACCCTGTAGAGAGTGCCTGGGGAATGGGAGGGGGCAGCAAACGGAGTGGAAATGGTCGACATGCGATGTGTATCAGTCCCTCGAGCTGAATGCAATCACTGTGTGTCACACACACACTAACGAACGCCATGGAACGTTAGGGTGACAGCTCAGGTATCCCAGAGGACCCACAGGGGCAACAGAAAGCTCAGAGACAGCACAGAGATCGAGATCTGGGAATGGTCCTAGGCAGGGCAAAGGTGAATATTTATTTTTAAGAATCATGTTATATGTGTTCTCCCTTATTTGTGAAAAGATGACTAGAAAATAGAAGGGGGACTATTACCAGACAAGAGGAAGGGAAAGAGAGAGAGAGAGTAATAAAGAGGATGGCTATAAGTAAAATATACACATTGAACCCCTCAAATGTGAAACTGGGGGGAGGGTGGGACAAGAGGGGTGATAAAGTAAAAATGACAAAATCTAACAAAATTAAACCCATTGATATGTATAGCCAATTAAAATAGTGAAAAAAACCTATATTACAAGGTAGTGCCCATGTCAAAAACAATTTAGAAGTCCTGTTAGCAGTGTCCATGAAGACAGTAGGATCAATTCTCCCTGTCACAGGTCGTGGTCATGCCTGCATCCAGCCCCAGCACTGGGGAGGCTGGAGGAAGATCACAAGCTCGAGCCCAGCATGAGTAACTAATGATTTAATGGGACCTTGTCTCAAAATAAAAAATAAAAATGGTCTGGAGATGTAGCTTAGTGTGAAACCCCTGAGCTTAACTCCTAGTACCCAAAAATCCCCCAAAATCAGTGATGACAAAAGTCCCCATCTTTCTGCTTTGCATTTTTACTTGATAAATCGACACTGGACATGGAAGGCTGAGCTATGTCTCAGGGAAGTAAATCAAATTCTCATTGCTATTATGCCTAAAGAAAACACCTGTACATTCTACAGTAAAATATCACTAAGAACACTGCAATCACAAAGAAATGTAAATTTAGAAATAAAAAGTAGAAACCAATTCCAGACCAAATGAACCTTCACCTAGGAACTTTAAAACCTACTATGAAAGGCTTTTTGTAGAATAAGAAATAAAAATAGAAATTGCAGTTTGTGAAAAATGAGGACAAAAATAAGATATATTAGAATCTGTAGGATATAGTTTAAAGGTGGCAAGACCAAAAATGTATTAACTTAAATATTTATAAAATGAAAGAATGAAAACAAATACAATAAACTCAGCCAGAG
>RJWT010050587.1:0-10854 GCA_004365215.1 Cuniculus paca
TGAACACTGCAGCCATCAGAACTGTGAGGAGTAAGTTTCTGTTGTTTAAGCACCTCAGTTTATGCTATTTTTGTTATAACAACTCAAACCACCAAGATATACCTCACGGTCCAAAATGATTGCCTGTGATAAGCCATTGTGCCTATACCACCTTCAGGAGGAAAGAGAAAAAAATCTACCCTACAGACACTTCCACAAAGATAGGCATTGTATTGCCACCAAAAGCACTTAATCACATTTGAGTAACACAGTGATGTCTGCCTTCACGAGTGGCTAGGAAATACACTCTGTATTCCAGGTGACCATGGGCCAGCTAAAACTTAGGGGTTTTGTTATCGAGAAAGGTGGGATAAACTGAAGCTACCAATTAGCAGTCTCTCCTGCTGCCTTCTGTAGGTCACAGGAATCAGTTCTGATTACAAAAAAGCCCTGATACTCCTCCCACTTCCTTCTGCCTTAATTTTTCCTAAGATATTCACAAATAACTAATTAGAAAAATTCTGCTCTTCTCAGAGAGGAGCAGAGTTCACGGTGACAGTTTTAATTAGGGAAAGTCGGTTCTTTTCAATCATTGTGCTGTGGCTGGTCAACAAACAGCAAGACAGAAACTGACAAAGTTGAAAGTGGGTTTTTTGTGCATGTGGATGTGTGTGGCTTCACCTGATCACACCAACAGAACGCATTCTTCTCTCTCACTATTGTTGTAGGGCCACAAGCTAACATAGGTAAAAGGGAGAGAAATTAGAGCAGAAAAGAAAAAGTTAATAAAAGACCTTTGAGAAAAATAGAGCAACAAAGGAAAGCAGGCTGGGTCTGCAGGGTGGGCTGTTAAGTTGAACAGAATCAAGAGAAAGCCACAAAAGCCAGCACAGGCACAGGCCGTGTGGCTACCGGTGCATTTATGCACCCGGCCACTCCCTAATACTTGGAAACAGTTGGTTCATTGTGAGTCGTGTTTCACAACTGCGCTGTTGAAAAAGAAGGAAGAAAAGGTCTACCAAAATAGAATGGCTATTTAAAAGCACAAAGGCCACAGCAGTCGACCATGGCCAAGTAATGGAAGCAGGCTGTACCACTGACCTGCTCTTGGGGCCTCACTGGCCTCCACCGTGCGTGGGTGGAATTTCCACTGTGTTAGTAACAACACGCTCCGTGGGGCCTGCGAACCATAAACTGTCAATCATGGGATCCACCAGAACACTGGGAATGAAGTGCCATCCAAATTCCTAACACCATACTCAGCTATGCTTTGCTCAGGTATTTTCAGAGCAGAATTCATTCTGGAATTTGAACAAATGATTAAGCAAATGTGTTGACATTCCCAGTTCCACGGTAGGGTGCCTTGACTATCATTGCCTCTCCAGCCTCTAGGAACAGTATTTGGGTGAACGCTGGATCAGACCAAAATGAACAATAGGAAGCAAAATCATTGAGAGGGAAGAATTTGCGGGGAGGAGAAGTTGGCAAACGGCTGCTGGCATGATACGGCTGATTTGCAATTGTTTATTCTTTACCCAAGAAGAGAATGAACAGAAAAATGCAGAAAATTAATTAATTCATTAATTTTACCAGAAAGGCAATCAAGGAATCACTTATGTGTTTATACATACAACATTTACTGCTCACACTCAGAATGCCAATCAATCAATAATCTGTAACTTGGAGATTCTCTTAGGATCCCTGAGTAGCGTCGACCATCCATTCTGGTTGAGCTGGGACACTCTCAGGTTATACCTGGTGTCCTTGTCTGAAATGGTTACTCCATTTAGGAAGACACACTGACAACTGAAAATGCCAGGTACAAGAAGCTCATAGATTTGGAGAGGTAGGTTTGAAAGGATAATGGGAATCTGAAAGGTGTTGTCACTTGCTGCTAAGTGACACATCAAAGATGTTTGAAAGTGGGGTGCACATCATGCAATGTACCTGGACCGGCAGGACACAGGGATATAAGAGGTGGTGGTTGCAAACCTGAGGTGATCTGAGCACAGAAATATAATCTGGGAAACCCAGTGCAGAACCTGGAGGAGGTAGTCATTGTCTTAGTGAAGCAAATTCAGAAAACTCAAACAACTCTAAAAAGTAGAATAAACAGCATCATTTCCAAATACCAGCAAGCAGGTATTTATTATTATTTAAAATAGGTTCAGTGTTTTTCCTTCTTCTTCTGCATGTTAGACCGCATGAAAAAACGGAAAAAAAAAAAAAACAGCAGGATAAAATCTGCAGCACCTCAAATGACACTGCAGACTTATTTTCAAAATAACCCCACATATCACAAAGATGTGGCACATTGGAAATTGTCTCTACAGCTTTCAACTGGGCAAATTAGGAAGCAAATTATTCCTCTGGTAGCATTTTAGAGATGGAGGAAAAGTTCTAGCTTCATGGAATGACATTTACATCCAAGGGGGAAAAAGAATGTAAAGCTTGAAAAACACAAAGTGATACAGAACTGGAAATCTTCTGAAATCTTGCCATGGGTTAGAACTAGCCATTTTTAGGTTCCAAATGACAGACTGTGTAATGCAGGTCACAAAAACTGGGGCATAACCACCATGTCAATGTACAGACTGGGCATTCCAAATGGAAGCAACTGGAAAGACAATGCTAGTAGCCAAAGGAAGTGGTTTACCACTTTTTGATGGCTCCTGCAGGATGAAATGTAACATACCGCTGGGGGTTTCAAAGAGGCCACCTCGTTTCGTAACTCCAAGAAGGCACAATTCAAATTATGCACAATTCCAGATCACCTTGGTAACAGAACCCTTCGGGATCGTGTGCAGAGGTTGCCATGTTCATTCAAATCTACTCAGTGTTGAAGACTACAAAAGAATTAATTTGAGCTTAACACACAGAATGGTCCAAATGGTCTTTCCATTTTGTGTCCTTGGTGGGCTAGAAGGAGCAACAGCCTTAAAAAACCCTGTTTCGGAGACTCTACAGGAATGTGGATGCTGACCAGATGTCCACAACTATGCTGACCAATTTGGGCTTTGCATCTCCGTGATACATGATTAAGATGCTTGCTTGTGTCGCCTGGCTGAAGTTATTTCACCCTTGGTAGTAGGATAAGGATTCCAGTCTTCTTAAGTATGCAGGTTCTGACAATACATTAAAACAAAGACAGACAGTAAAACGCTTGATACCAAGATACAACACAAATATCATATTCATCAACATACCCAGAATCATAAAAACATTTCTTTAGAATTTCTTTAGAATGTCCATAATTTAAAACTTAAAAAAAATTTATTGTGGTATGAAAATCATTCTGTATTTTATAACTCATTACTACACAAGGTTGAAAACTCTTTAGTAGAAAATTTTCACAATAATCAGTTACTAAATTCTACTATTTACAAATAAAGGGTCTCTCTGCCACAATTAATTCCTCCTTAATTCAACCAGAAAGCAACTTATCATGTACAACAATGGAAAAGGAAAATAATACCTCTTCATATACATAAGAACAGAGAAGTTCCACATGTTAAGAATCTTCCATGAACGTGTCACTAACTGGAGGATTGATGCCCCTGGGATGTTAAGTACTGTGACAGATCCAAGGCATTACTAAAAATGTGAAGCCCACATCGTTCTTGTCCAGATATATCATTTTATAGTTCTTCTTCAGGAAAACATACAAAGAAAAACTGTATTTCCAAACAAAGGGGGACAAATTAAATAGAAAAATACAATAGGCCAGCTACAATATACGATCATAATTCTTTTTTAGGTTTAAGCAGGGTAGTAGTAACAAAACTTCGTAGATTAAACTCTTTGCAAGATACTGAGTGGAGATCCAGAGCCAAGCCTCTTCCAGTGAGTCAGTGTCAGGGTGGACTCTGGGGAGGGAGAACTAGCCCCGCCCCAGTGGAAACAGCACCATGCTGGGGCCACCGTGGGACCAGGACATCCAGAGCCAAGCCTCTCCCCCTATTTCAATGATAGTAAGATATATATGTTAGTCATTTTGTATTTTAAAATAATAAATAAATAAATAAATAAGATACTGAGTGGAAGGGGAGTGAGAGAGAGTGGTTGCCTTCAATGGGCTTTGTCTGTAACAACAGGGATGAGACGAAACATGTGGTATGACACAGAATGTGATGGTTAATGCCATATATATGTCACTTTGGGCTAAGGAGAGTCCAGACAGCTGGCACAACATTACTTCTGGATGTGTCTCTGGTATGGAAGAGGTTAGTATCTGAGTCAGGACACCCAATATGGCCAGCAACATCCAATCTGTTGAAGGTCAAGATGAAACAAAAAGACAGAGGTAACCGAAACTGTCTCTCTTCTAGAGCTTGAATATCCGTCTGCTCCTGACCTTAGGCTTCTGAGCTCCTATGTCTCAGGTCTTCAGACTCTGGGATTTCCATCAGCAACTCCCACCTCCTATAGTTCTCAAGCCTTCAGCCTCAGACTGAATGATACTGTCCACTTTCCTAATTTTCCGACTTACAAATGGCAGATAAAGGACTTGTCAGCCTCCAAAATCACACAAACCAATTCTCATAATAAATCTCTTACATATATACATGCATCTATATATAATTGGTTCTATTTCTCTGAAGAATCCTAACACACAGAAGATGAGTGCTGTAAAGAAGATAAGCTGATTTGCTCTTAAGAAGGAAATGTCTGTCAGGTGTGGTGGCACATGCCTATAATCCCAGCACTCAGGAGGCTGAGGCAGGAGGATTTCTGTGAGTTCAAGGCCAGCCTGGGCTACATAGTGAATTCAAGGCCAGCCTAAACTGTAGTAAGACCTCATCTCAAAAAATACAAAAAACAAACAAAAAAAAATATAGAAAATGCCTGAAAGTTTTTTCAGATTAGTAAATCTTCAAGGACCGCAGGCAATTTTATTCTATGTCTAGAATCTCCTCCTCCTCCTTCTGTTTATGTGTATATATGTGTCTTGTTTGTATCAGCTAATTTTTTCTAGAATAAGCTATTTTATTTGTGTTGCTATAACAGAGTATCACTGACTAGGTAATTTATAATGAAAAGTAATTTATTTCTTAGGGTTCTGGAGGCTGGCAAGTGCAAGGCTGAGGGGCCCCCATCTGGGGATGGCTTCTGCCTGTATCACCCCATGGTGGAAAGTAGCGCAGTACAACCAACAGGACAAAGGGCAAGGCAGCAAGAGGGACCGACATCACTTTCACAACAAGCTACTCGCCCGATCACTAACCCAACTCCACAGATAAAGGCATTAATCTATTCATGAAGGCACACTCCTGAGATTTAATCACCTCTTCTTAGGCTCCCATCTTCCAACACTGTCGCCTTAGGATGAAGTTTCCAACACAGGAACCTTGTGAGCGGGAGCATGGATGTACAAACCACAGCCCGTTTGAAATCAAAGAACTTAAACTCATTTTACAGAGAGGAAAACTGTGGCTCAAAGTGATAAACTTTTCCTAAGGTCCACAACCACTAGAATTAGAACACAGACACCAATCATGCTTTCCAAATTTCCAATCCTGAGTTTATTCTTAACCAGAAGAGCATCACTCGCATCTTGCTGATGTATAAGGACATACAAATTCCTATCATAATAAACACAGTGTACAACTGAACGAAAAGTTCCTCTCTTGAATATTATATGAGTTATATAAGGTAACTCAAAGCAAAGCAAAGGGATAACACAGTACCTAACAGTGTGAGATCCATGTCATAATGCCACACATGAGAGCCTAAAAGCTAACATGTACCTAATGCTCACTATATTAATGTGCTGTCCTGGAGTAATAATAACGATAATAATAATAATAATAATAATGAATACCTAATCCTGGTGGCCAGCACAATTCTAAGACCTTTACTGATTCATCATTCCTCACGATAACCCTGTAAGGCAGTACTCACATTACTGACCTCTCTCCTGGTTATTAGAGGTTAACTTGCCCCTGGTTTCAGAGCCAATAAGCAGAGAAAATCTTTTTAAAGTAAGAAACTGATTCATTCTGACCCTGTTTTAGTTACTTTTTTCATTGCTGAGACAAAATACCAGACACCCAAAGTTAAAGGAGGAAAGGTTTATTTAGCTCACAGTTTATAGAGGTTCTAGTCCATCACTGGCTGGCTCCAAGGCAGGAAGGCTTGGCAGAGGGGCATCACAGGTGAAAGTCCACGGTGGCAGGAGACAGCAAAAGCAAGCCAGGGCAGACAAGCCTCATTCCGACCCTTATACTGTATCCAGTGTACTGGGATTAGGGTGGAGCCAATCCCATCAGTGGACTGATCTAGCAATCACCCACCCTGAATCCCAGCATAGCACTACAAGTCAGTCACAGACTCTAGATTCAGCCACCTCCGAAAAAGCCCCATGTAAAACTGCACAAGGCTTTGGGTGGGGGGCATCTAGACCCAAACCATAACAGATACCATTTTGCTGTCCCCAAAACATATAGCAAACAAATATGCCACTGGCCACACCCACAGTTTGCCAACCAGATGCCTTTGATGGTGTCTAAAAGGTAAAAAGGAGTTTAAACCTATTAGGTTCATTTTTTTGGTTTTGTTCCAAAGTTAAGCCATGGATGCCATTGCCATCACCGCATATGCTCTGCATTTAGACACCGTGAAGTTTTCTTGGCCCCCCAGATGCTCACAGACAAACATGCCACCCACATGGGACACAGGCACTTTGTCTCCCCTAGGTCTGATGTTGGGCATTTCTCTCCACACCCAGGTTGCAGCTCTCTACCACTCCCTAGCTTTCCCCCGCAAGTCTCAGCTGAATCCAGGCCAGGTTCCCCTTCAGCAACGCAGGAAAAGACAGATCCCAGGAGCGCTGCCTGCCCAAGGCCACCCCAGAGCTGTAGGTCCTTCAGTGGTCACTGCACACCTGTGAGAACCATGTGCCACTTACTCGTGCCAGCAGCCTGACACTGTCTGATCAGGTAGGCACTTCATCCAGTTTCTAATCTCAGCTTTCAGCGTCCCTCCTGTAAATCGTTACCTATTTTAATCTCTAAGCACTGCCCTCTCCAATCCTGTAACTGGTGGCCTAGATTGACATTCATGGTCCCCTGCTCCCTAAGTTACACATGGGCCTGTTTCTTCTAGCGGGCCGCAGGGCCTTGGCAGATCTCTTCCTCACATGATGCCGTCTCCCAGTCTTGCTGCAGTCCATTGTCTGTCCCCACTCCACACACACGGCTTCAACAAGCAGATATGCCACTCATGCCATCAACAGCCTCTCCCCAAATCCCGTCCCCACACATGCATCTGACTCTTCACCCCCAAATCTCCTGCCCCACTGGAGTGCCCATAAAAAAGATCTGTAAAACAGACCGTGCCTTAACTTAACAAACACAATTACCTAGTTATGAATCAGAATGATCATCCTTTGAGCACCTAGGCTGTACTGGATACTACATACACATGATTCATTATTTAAGGAGAACCACATTTTTCCCCATTTCACAAGGAGGAAAACTGAGTCACAAAGATGCTGAGTAATCATTCTGAGACATTGCTAAGAAACAGCAAAGCTGGGACAATTAATAAAAGACTATGACTCCAAAATCCATGCTTTGAAACATGACACAATACTCTCTCCTTAGATCAGCCCCAGAGGTACAAGAAGAAACAAACAAGAATCATGACAATGTAAGACTTGCTACAGAGAGTCTAAGACCAGTGAAAAAGGTTGGTAGAGAGGGAGAGGAGCAGGAAAACTTAACTGCATTTCCTTTATCTACCAATACTCATTCTTCCTTCTTCACATGGCTATAACATTTTAGTAGGTGGGGCTACTTAGAGGAGATTATGTCATCCAGCCACCGTTCCCTAGGTGACAGGAATCAGATCTCCCCAACAGTCTCTGAGGGGACTGTGGTCTTGCTGACAGAGAGCCAAGAACAAAAAAAATCCCAATGACCTACCTGTTCTAAATAGGCCCCAGCTCCTAACAGCATATTTAGTTATGAACTCACATTGAATTAATGAACTGATAAGTAAATTACCCTCAACACCCAATCACCATCCAAAACAACCACCTCGAAACACAAGACTTTTAGGGGACATTTTAGATCTAAGCCATAATATTCTGCCCCTGGGTCCCAAAAGGCTCATGTTCATCTCCTCTCATTATGTAAAATGCTTTTAGCCCATCCCCAAGAGCTGCCAAAGCCTTAACAGTTCCAGCGTTGCTGAAAAGTCCAAGCCGAAAGTCTCCTGTAAGACTCAAGGCAAACTCCTAGCCATGTAAAATTTTTTAAACAAAGAAAGAAAAAAAAAAGCACAAAATATTTTCCAACACACAATGACACAAGATAAACATTCTGATTCCAAAAGAGAAGACTAGAAAAGAATCAGACCAAAGCAGGACCAAAACCAACAGTGCAAACATTTAATACTATGGTTCCATGTCTAGCACCTGGCGCAGGAGGTGCCAAGACATCAACTCCCCCCACTATAGCCCTGCTGGCTGTAGCCCACATGATCCCCTCCTGGGCTGGCTCCACTCACTGTCAGGAGCTTTCCTCAGCAGCCATTGCATACTCTTGGCATCTCTTAACTTCTTGGAGTTTCTACTGTACTTTCAGCTTCTCTTTCATAGCATCACCTATCATCCTCTCAGGGGCTCCTGGCAGGGACTGTGACTCTGTTATACACTTCTCAGGCCTTCTTCTAAAATCTGGGTAAAAGCCTCCAAGACCTCACAACTCTTGCATTCTACCTGCCTGAAAACCAGCATCATGATGATGCCAAGGTTTGCCATTAGCTCAAGTAGTAGCTGGGCTGCCTTAAACCGCAGCTACAGCCACCTCTGAGTACTTAGATGGCTGAGTTTGGGAAAATACTTCCCTAGGCATCCCTCAATGAGCTGGGTGCCCTAGGTCCCTCTTCTCACACCTGAGTCTGTTAAGAGAATTTACTTTTACACCCTTGAACCCAAGAAAGGTGGGATATGGTCAATGCCAGAGATGCTTTCAAGGGACCTTCCTTGTTGCCCTGATGCAAAGTACTTGGCTTTTTAAAAGTGCTTATCTTTTGCAGCAACCCTGCTTTCCTTGATCCAAATGTGCAGGTGCTTCTTTTCTGATGAAACTGCAAATTTTGTAAAATAGTTCTGATTTTTGCTCCTGCTTTTCACTATAAATCTGGCTAAAACATAGCCATCAGTCTCTATGCCACTGCCTGAACATGGACTGCCTTGAAACTCCCTCCAGCAGGTCAGGTAGGTTATTTTTTCTTTTTTTAAAAAAATTTTACAGAGCTAGGAGTTTGCCTTGAGTCTTACAGGAGACTTTCGGCTTGGACTTTTCAGCAACGCTGGAACTGTTAAGGCTTTGGCAGCTCTTGGGGATGGGCTAAAAGCATTTTACATAATGAGAGGAGATGAACATGAGCCTTTTGGGACCCAGGGGCAGAATATTATGGCTTAGATCTAAAATGTCCCCTAAAAGTCTTGTGTTTCGAGGTGGGTGTTTTGGATGGTGATTAGATATTCAGGGCACTTTACCTCACCTGCCATCCTTAAAGTCAACCTCACACAAAGTCTCAGAACATGCACAAAAGGTAAACAAATTATTTGCCAGAATGAAACATGCATGGACTCTAGTCCAGCTTCCAATAGAGTCCTCATTCCCATCTGAAACCTTATGAGCCTGGTCATTACTGTTAGCATTTTGATCGGTATCCTGGTTTTGTAAACTCTAATCAGGTTGCCCATCAAGCTCGATTCACAGCATTCCGGGGCTTCAGTAGACAGCATCTCCAAGCCTTTCCCTCCTGTAAATCTATTCTAAAGGCTTCTGAATGACACGGTCAGGTACAGTCACAGCAATGACACCATTCTTGGTACCAATTTCTGTACTAATCAATTTCCCATTACTGGAACAAAATATCTGATATCCACAAGTTGAGAAGAAGTTCAATTTGCCTCAGTTTTCCAATTCAGTCCAAGGTCACCTTACTCCAAGGCAGAAATGGCACAGTGGAAGGTCAGTGGAGAAAAGCTGCTGGAACCATGATGTCATGTTGTAAAAAGAGACAGAGAGACAGAGAGAGACAGAGAGAGACAGAGAGAGACAGAGAGACAGAGAGAGACAGAGAGAGAGAGAGAGAACACTAAGACAAGAAAACATCTTATACCCGCATTGACCCTCCTCACCAGGTCCCACCTGCAAACACATGAGAATTTTTTGGCAAAATTTTAGACCCATACCACAACAGCAAACAAAGAGCTCCAAGTGCCAGCCACTAGCTCTGAAGAAGCAGATGAAAGCAGTTCCCAACACTCACAAAGAGAGGAATGGTCAGCAATCAAGTCTTAAAGCCACAAGACATAGAGATGTCAATGATCTGGGACACCCACCTTGGACTCTGATGTGAAAGAAAACCCTGTTTTCATTCAAGTAATCTTTTTGAGGGTCTCATGTGCATGCAACTTAGCCTCCAACCCTAAATAAATCACCATTTCATTGCTAACAGTGAAAATTTAGTAAACTCACAACCACCACATCTATGCTGCAGAAAGGAGGCAGGAGCAGACAAGGTGTGGAATTTCAAGCTCAGGAACCCAAAATTCAGGCTATGAGATAGAGCAGAAAAGGATGCCCTCATGATCAAGTCCTGCATCTACTAGATTAAAAGTACAGTATGAGTTGTGGGAAGATAGCAGCAGCATGACAAAATAGATTAGAAGTCTTAACCCCATACAAAAATAGAGTAAGTATGAAGCAAACAAAATTTCAAGAACACCATTTACCACGGAACTAAGAGCTATATCGTCTCAAACTTTAAAATACAAACAACTGGGGAGAAACCACCAACAAGAATACCAAGAAGATATTAGCACCTGTTGGGTAAAAGAAAAAACAAAAAGGC
>RJWT010050588.1:0-10827 GCA_004365215.1 Cuniculus paca
TTGAAGAAAAGGGTAAAATTCTGTGGCTCAACTCAAAGCAGGCTATTCAGCCTGTAGAGATCCATTGCCTTCATAGTTGCTAGAAACCAGACCAAATTTTTAGCCAGGTCAGTTTTTAAAAGTTTTATTTATTTATTTTTGTGATGGGGTCTTGCTATGCAGTTCAGGCTGTTTTTGAACTATGTAGCCCAGGCTGGCCTCAAACTTGCGGTGATCCTCCTGCCTCAGCTTCCTGAGTGCTGGGATTACAGGCATGTGCCACCACACTGGCCATTAGATCAAATTTTTGATCAACTTTCTTTTAAAGTATTTGAAGCATTCTCAATTGAACAAGAATTACCTGCTTAGCTTAGCATTTTCAAAGGGTTTGTGTTATAGACGGGGCAAAGGTGGAGAATATTTATGCATGCCTTGGATCAGTGATGGTCAAACTTTCAGAGCTTTCAGTGATGACAAACAGCCTGCTGTGGCCTGTGTGCCAGAGGTTTGCCACCACTGCCTTAGGTTATTCATTATGTAAAGTCTTGATGTGCACCAGTGTCTAAGTGAGCATGACTTTAATACACATGGGATGAAATAGACACGAGTCCTTTTCCCTTAGATGAAATTCCTAGGAATGACCACACTTCTTGTCACTTCCTGGCAGCTATGCAGTGTTAGGCCACGATGGAAACAGGAGAGGTCTGAGGCCCTCTTTTCTCCAGGGCCCTGTTTCACAGTTCACAGAATCAGTGTAATCTGAGACTAAAGTCTTTTCATCAAGAAATCTCAGGTTGAAGTGATTCTTTAGATCTGACAAGGTAGCTGTCATTCTGAATTACTCCTAACTGGTCAAAGAAGGATAAGTTCTGATGGACTCTACCCTCCTGCTTTCTAGTGAAGAGGCATCTGGAACAGAAGATAAAATGGTCAGTCAACATCCTTTCCTTGTGTAAACATTAAAAACTCAGTTTAATCAGGATGGAATTAGATTATTATCAAAGCCTTGGTGAACCCTTTTTGGGATAGGAGTGCACAGTCTGAGAGAGAGATAGATCAACTAACCTGCCCTTTTATCTATCCTTCCATCTATCCATTGATCCAACTCACTTACCCATCCATTGATCCACCCATCTCCCCATCCACTCACATCCACCATTAATCCAGCCACCCATCCACGCACTAAACCATCCATCCATGTGTCTGCTCACCCAGTCAGCACTTACTAACCCTATTCTATGTAACAAACACTGTTCTAGACTTTGGGGTCTCCTGCAGATTAGGGCTTGCTTTCACGAAGCATACATCCTGTTATGGAGGCAGATAAAAAATAAAACAAAAGTAGAGCTATATCTTATAGTGACATATTCTATGAAAGAAAGAAAATGAGGTGATGTTCCCCAATGACTGGTAGACTGGCCATTCCTGTGGGTTCCAGTTCAGGCCTCTTGTACCCTAGCCCTTCTTCTCCCATAGTTAAATTTTTCTTCCCTAAATATTCTTCAGTGAATATTTGTGTCAGCTCTCTTTATGAGATTTTTTGTTTGGTTAGGTCAATTGAAGTGGTGGGACAGGATTTATTGTGCTTATCCAAGTAACAAATATATTTGTATGCAAAATGTGCCTGAAGAAGTACACAGGAAGGAACCTATCGAGATAGAGAGGCATGTGGAATTCCCAAAGAGGAGACAAGAGGTGGAATTTACTTTATAGCCCTTTAAATCTCCAGGGATCATACACAAATCAGTGTCTATTTATCGAGCACATATTTTGTTATCTGTTAAGACCGAAAGAGACTCCAGACTCCTCTCAGCCTCGGTAGGGAGTACTCAGTGGTATATCATTGCTCCACATAGAAGATTTCACTGCGGGAGGAAGAGATGAGTGCTTACACACAGTATGGTCAGGGTTGAACCTAGGACCCTAGTGCAGAGGGGGAGGTAGTAGACTGTGAGCCATGATCTTGCTCTCCATGATTCTGTCCTGGATGTTTCCCTTCTTTCCTTATTTCCTTCCATTCCATTCCTTTTGTTGTTGTTTGTTTGTTTGTTTGTTTTTTGAGACAGGGTCTCGTTATGTAGTTCAGGCTGTTCTTCAATTTGTAGAGATCTTTTTGCCTCTGCCTCCTGAGTGCTGGGACTATAGGCATGTGCCACCATGCCCAGCTCCATTCACTCTTTAATCCATGGCACTGAGCCATCTACCCCAAGCCCATGCAGCTGATCTTGCTAAGCTGTCAGGGACTTCTTCAATGGCTTATCCAATGTATTGTTATAAACATCAAGTGAAATTTTCTCCTTTTCCATCTCTGCCCCACTTTTCTACAGTGCTGACACTACAAATCCTTATTTTTTCTTGGAAGGTTCTTTCTCTTTCACATTTGTGACACCAACATTTCTTTAAATTCTGGGGGTAACCAGACTGGCAGTTGAGAAGGCGGAAATGGGCACAGACATGATGTAGCTTGGCTAAGAAGTACAAGGGATGATTTCATCATCTGGGAGCATAATTTATTCTCTGAAAGAAACAAATAACTGAAATAGCATTGTTGTTCTCTTTTTTCCAGGGTTAAGTTTCTGAGAACAGGAGGGTAAGTGATATCTTCAGCCCTTTACAGTCAAGTTCTACATGATCTTTTTCCCTGGGGACATTTGGCACTATCTGGCAACATCTTTTCACACATTGAGAGGAAGGGCAAGGAGAGCAGATACTGGCATCTACTGAGCAGAGGCCAAAGATGCTGATCACCCTACAGCACATCATCTCCCCCTGTCCCCTAGCTTAGACCTAGGCCTCTAGATCAGGCTCAATACTCCTGGTCTCATAGTAGGTTGTCTCTTTGAGTTTTATCCACAAAATTATTTAAACTTTTCTCTTTAATTTTGGTGATTTTTTTTCCCCAGACAGCACAAAAGGAGGTAGGAGGCAGGAAAATGCCTCTTCAGACCCACAACTCAGTCAGATTTGGCTTGAGGACCTTTGTGCAGACCGAGAGAGCAGCAGCTATTTTGGACCACTGAGTAGATTTGCTTCTGTAGGAATACTGAGGTAGAGGTAGGAAGTTGGAAAAGCAGATATGGGGACCACAGATATCACAGACCCAAAGGATAGTGAAATTAAAAGGAATTTTAGAACATGGCTTGGCCAACCCAACCCTTTCACAGCTATAAAAAGGACAGATTCCTTACCTTGACCATGGTCACCCAGTGATAGATGACGTGTGATTCGGCTGAAAGATGCCTAGTTTAGGACTATATGGGGAACAGGTCACTGGAATTTGAAGTTCAACTATTCTAGGACAAAAGTAAAGAAAGAATATATTGAAGGATTTTTTTTAAGAGTGAGCTTGCTTTTTTGGTGCTGGTGCCAATAACTAGTGGCTTCAGGTAAGAGCAGATAAATCCTATGAGGCTCAAGCATTTCGTTTTCCACTCTAGTTTACTTTTATCTATAGACTGTTGGAGTTAAAGATGGCCAGCTTAATTTTGCAGACATTTTTCTTTAACAATAGTGGACTGAAATAATCTCAGAGATGAGCTAGAACATGGATAAATACAGTATCAGTTTTAGGTTTAGAAAGTCAATTCCATAAACATAGTTTTTTTTTTAATAGGTAAAAGCATCCTTGCATACAGTGGGCTAGTCAAAACATGTTTGGAATGGACCGTAAGTTCTGGGGACCTTGTTTCTTTGTTTTCATTTTTTGTTTTATAGACACAGGGTCTCACTATGTAGTGCAGGCTGGCCTCAAATTCACTTATGTAACCCAGGCTGGCCTCAAACTCCAAGTAATCCTCCTACCTCAGTTTCCCAAGTGTTCAGATTAGAGACATGTACCACCACGCCTGGCTTCTTTGTTTCTAATATATATTTATTTTTAGTTGACATAGTAATTATGCATACTTATGGGGAGGTGTGACATTTCAATACATGTGTAGGATGTGTGATGATCAAATCAGGATAATTGGCATAACTATCACCTTACACATTTATCATTTCTTTGTATTGGAAACTAAGTCCAAATATTCCATTATCGTTTATTGAAAAGACCATCTTTCTTTAGTAAATTATTTTTGCACCTTTGTTAAAAATGGACTGGCCATATTGTGTAGGCCTACTTTTGGACTCAATTTTGCTCCATTCTTGTATTTGTCTCTTCCTTTCACTAATACAACATTGTCTTGATGACAGTAAGAGGTTCAGTTTGGTTTTTAAACTGATACTGCTTTCGATGGCATTTGGCCTAACTATATGCAATGCAGATCTAAGCTGAGCCCACACAGTGGAGACAATCATAGATCTAACAAAGCTTCCAAGAGCTGAGGGTCAAAACTTCTGGATGTGTCCAGGGCTGAAGCTTTTCGTTTTATTCTGAGTAGATGACACTCAGACTTTTCATACCCTCTGTGTGTTTTACTTTAAAAGTAGCTGGTCTAATACCAACTTTTATTATTTAAAAATAAATGATAAGAAATAAGTGAAAAATAAATGGACATTTTGGGGATGCTGGTAATGTTGGTCTCAGGGCTAATCACTAGGTGTTTTCTCTTTGTGAAAATGCATTGATCATCCACCTAACATCTGTGGACTTTCCCCTGTATGCATCTAACACTTTAATTGAACAGTTTACCAAAAAATGTAGAAAGGTTTATCAAAACAAGTAACTATCTCTAGGGACTGAGATTGTGACTTGAGAGGTAAAGACTTTTATGTTTCAATTTTTACTTTCTTGTTCATTCCCCCCTTTTCGATGTGTTACCTTTATAAACTATTTTAAGGAATTTTCAGTATGTTGACTGTAACAGAAGAAGGAAGCAAACTTTCATGTATGCACATGATTGAAGATGCCTGAGACTTATATCCAGGAGAAAAAGACAAGTTATAAAACAAATATGGTATAGTGTGATGTTTAACACAAAAATAGGAAAGGTATATGCCATCTGATTGACAGCATTTTTAAAAGTCCTTAATATTATCCCTAAGGAACTGTGATGGAGGGTTGAGATTTCATTTTCAACGTTGTCCTTTTCCATACAGGACTTTTAGTAATGAACATATATGATTTTGTTGATTATACTGAGCAATGAAGCAATAGGAATATTGCCTATACAGTAACAATAAGACTAACGGACACACACTCAGATATTTGGGTCACTGTGGAGACAGTCATGCTCCTTGGGATATCTGAGATATTTTGAACATTTATCTTCACAAAATCTGTGGCAAAGTGCATGGTAAGTACGTGGTGCTATTTATAGAAAATGAAAAAAAATTGCTTGGAGGAGTAGCATCTCACTTGTAGATTTAAAGACTTGGAGGCGGAGCCCTTACTTATCAGATTTGTACCCTTATCTCCCAAGACAATGCTACAAAATAAGTACTACTTTTGTCCCCACTTTACTGATACTTACAGCTTAGAAAGTCAATATCATACAGTCACTGAGTTGTAGAGTGGAATTCTTCACATTTCTGACCACTGTCCCATAAACCTTTGTAATTTGGGCAAGAATCAGAGGCTTCAGCCTTGAGTTGACTCTTAACCTCTCTTAGATTCCTATCACCTAAAGATTCTCCAGTCTTCCCTGTGGTCCTCCTGGACCCAGGTGGCATAGCTGCCACACTCAGGAGAGAGAACATAACAACTGTATGGACATGCTGTAAACAAGGTTGCTGTCTTTTTTCTAACTTGTAGACATTATGAAATGGATCATAAATACAAAGTATAAATCATTGTATACAAATGGCTTAAAAAGAATAACAAAATCTTGCTTATGAGACCACCAATAAGCTTAAGAAATACCAGTGTTACCAATGCATCTGAAGCCACACTGCCTCTCTCTGAGGTCATATCTCCACTCACTCATTCTCCCGATGGCTTTCATTCCTCCCTTGTTTTTCTTCAGAATTTCATCACTTATATGTCGATGCCTAAATAATACACAGATTCAAGTTGTTTATTTTTGAACTTTAAATTTGTTCTCTCTACATGGTTAATTTTGCAAGGTTTAATTTAAGACAATTTATTTGAATCCACAGCCAGCTATTTGTCCTTTCTTTTGTGAATAGCTACCTCTGAACTGGAAATAATTTTCCTTTTGACTGTCTTATCTTTCTTCATGGATCACAGTTGTGCTACACTCATCCAGTGATGATTTCAGTAGTGAACACAGTGTGAGGAGGTGGGGCTTAGTTGGAGGTGGGTCCCTGGAGGTGTGATGGAGAAGGTTCTGTTCTTGTCCCTGGCTTCTCCCTTCTCTCTCGGCTTCCTGGCTGCCACGGATTGAGCCGCTTTCCTCCTCTGTTGTGCCGTTTCTCCCTTGGAGCCAACCAACCATGGACTGAATCTTCTGAAAACTGTTAGCCAAATAAACATCTCCTTTAAATTGCATGTGTTGCACATTTTGTCCCAGGGATGGGAAACCTAATACATTATGTCTACAGAATGCTATCACGTGCAGAGAAACTCCCTAAGCCATAGTGCAGCCATCCTGATGGGAACTCCCTGGCTTACTTCTGCAGCCTAAGCTTCCCCAATCATCCTGTTAGTCAGGGCTTGGTGGGAGGGGGTATGCCTGATATGACTCTATATGAAGAAGCCCCATCCACTTCTAACTTGGAGAGGAAGGACAGTTTGTTGATCTTGGTCCATGAATGGTCCAGCTATCTCTATTCCCTAGTCCAGGCTCTGCCATTGACCTGCAGTGTGACTTTAGCCAAATTATACACCAAGCTTGCTGAGCCTCTGTTTTATTCATCAATAGAAAAGGGACTAATGTTTGCTTTGGAGGCTTCCTGGCAGCACTGCTAAAGCAATGAATGAAAGACCCAAGTAAGGTAGCAGATGAATTGCAAATGCTCAGTGTGTGTTTGTCCCTTTCCCTTTCCAGGGACAAGCATTTATAAAGAAAGGCTGTTTTGCCTAGAAAATATGTATTCACCATTTCTCCTTGGAAGAGCATTCCAGACTTACCTTGGGAAAGCACCCTTCCCCCTCTGTTCAGACACAGCTGCCCTTGCTTAATTCAGTTTTTAAAATTTTGTAGGTATTTGGGGGCAACCCCAGAAAATGTCCTTCATCTCTTCTTGCATAGGGATGAGACTGCTTGAGGCCATGCAGTGCGTTGGGATGGCCATTCTGTGGTCTGGGACACTCACTGGCTATCCTGGCCTTCTAGAGCCCAGGGCTTTCATGTCCCAGGGGTTACCCACCCTCAGGCTTCCCTCCTGCTCACAGCAGCAGTACCTCACTGAGCATGTATCATCCTCAGCTTTCTCATCTGTGAAACAGACTGTTAGCACTTGCAACGAATTAAGGTTGAGAGGAAGATCAAATGGAACCTTGAAAGGGAAAGCTCATTGGAGATCATGAGTGTAATACTGCTATGCACTGTGGGGTTTCCTTGGAAAGAAAAGAAAATGACAAAATACTGTAGGTGTGGGGCCACATTGACACCTGGTGGCCATTACTCATGTTGCATTACAGGTCTCCCCTCCTCTTCCTTTATTCCCCCCTTCTCAGCTTCTGTTCCCCTTAATCCCCCCAAAGTATTTTTACCCTATGTTGCAACATAAAGCTTGGGGGTTTTCATTTACTATGCTTCTATGATACCAAATCCTAAGAGTGCAGCAGGTCTAGAGTGGACACAGGGACATGGCGATATCTGAAAGCATTCAGTCAGGAGCATTCAGTCAGAGGGAGACCAAAGTACAGGGACAAGAACTTGGGCTGCTGGGAACATCAACGCAATCTTACTAGGTCCAATGCAGGTCTCAACTCCCTCTTCCAGTGTCGCCCAGAGCCCAGTACTGGTGATCCCCAGGCTGTCGGCCTATGGTCGGGGCTCCCAGCCCTTCAGTTCTGAAGCTGTTCTCTGGCCACCAGTCAAGTTTCAGCCACTTTCCTGGTGCTGTTGTGTCCCCTCAAACCTTCACCCACCCTCTGCTGGTTGTGGTCTGAACACCTCTGTATCTCCCCTCTCCCCGGAATAAAACCTCCAGGAGAAACTTACTCTGCTGACCCTCACAAATTCTTTCACCACATCTTGCTTCCTATGACTGTAGGACATGACCATCAGTAGTGTCCTGGGGTGGTCTGGGCTCCAGGGTGATTATGTGATTCTGGGTATTTTACTTTTTAAGCTAAGATTTATATACATGTGTCTGTGTACCATGTGTATGTTCATTTTGAAAATGACAAAGTCAGGGAAGAAAGTTTTGCCCTTTTTTGGCTATAAAAATAAGAAAAGTTTGAGCCAGCGGTTACAATATTTGTGCAAAAAACATACTCTGCACTTTGCTTTAGAGAGTGTACTACAAACCTGAAATGAGGTAGATGGACATAATGGGGCAAGATTCTCAGCATTTGCCTCACACTTTAAAAAACAACTGAGTCTTTTATCGAAAATCAGCTCAATGCCTGTAATCCTAGCACTTAAGAAGCAGAGGCAGGAGGGTCATCATGAGTTCAAGGTCAGCCTGGGCTACACAGCAAGTTCAAGGTCAGCCTGAACTACAGAGTGAACCCTGTCTCAAAAAGAAACCTAGCTCAGTGCCGGCTCTGGCCTGTGAAATCGGTCCCTGGGAGGGGCTGATTCTCATAGGCTACCCGGACTGTCAGTCACAGCTCTGGGCTCTGTAAAAGAGGGAACACTATTATTTAATAATATATTAGTTAAACTCAATGTAAATATTATTAGTAAGCATATATCAGGAAGTAACCATACATGCTTATCAATAATATATTACTGGCCAAGAATGACAGAACGAGGAATTGATCCCAGTGTCTTCCATAGTCTAAGCAAAGGCTCTACCCCTGAGCTACTCTCACAGTCCTCTCCAAACTTTGTTTCGAGACAGGCTCCAGCTAAGCTGTGTCGGCTGGGCTCGAACTCCTGATTTTCTTGCCTCAGCCTCCTGAGTATCAGGTTATAGTCAAGCATCACCACGCCCAATGTATTTTTATATTATTTACATAATATTTATAATTATTTGTATATTTATATATAATATATAAACAATATGAAAACTAATATAAATGCTTAATAATAATATGGGAATTTATCATAGAATACTTAATAAGTATTAAGTATAAATTCATCACAACTAAATAAAATCAGTCCCTCTAGTGCTAGGCAGTCACGCAGGGCTGGTGGCTGTCATACGGGACGGTTCGGAGGCACAGGCTGTGTCCATCCTCACAGAAAGTCCAGTCGGGCAGCTGTGCCCGCTGGTGCTGCGTCCTGCAGCTGGGTCACCTTGTGTGAGGGCAGTGGGTTTCAGGCCTCGGAGCAGGCCCTGTGGCCATGGTGTTTGTTAAATACAATGTTTGGTGGAGTTAAGCCCACGGCTTCCTCTCCCAGAGGCGCTGCAGCTCCTGCGCTGGCCCCCGGGAGGCGCCGAGGTTAGGGAGCAGGGTTTGGGAGGGATCCGCGCTGAGAGAGGACAGAGGACAGGAGGGCCCGCGCTGGCCGGGAAAGCTTTTATTTCTACCCGGAGACCACTCGGCTTCTTCCCGTTAACCCTCCCCCGGGACACTGAGCTTCTCTTTCACCCCACAGGCCACCACGGCGAAGAAGAACTCGGGGAAGAAGGCGCGGATGTACACGGCGGCCTTGGGGATGGGGTTGGCCATGAGCACCTCCTGCTTCTTCCGTCGCACCGTGCGCATCACCTCCTCGGCCACCTCCACCGGGTGCACGCCCTGATTCAGCTTCCTGAAAAAGACTGAGTGGCCCCAGGGGGCCGGGGTTTATGGTTAACGGGTGGGGAGCAAGCGGGTCAAAACCCTCTGTGGCCCAAAGACAGGGGACACGGGATCTGTCTCTGGCATCACAGTGTCCAGGCCATGCTGACATTTGGCCACCTGGATGTCCAGGGGAGACACCCTACCCTTTCCGGCCTCCACTTCTTGATCAATGAATTGGGCCTTCCAGCCTTGATACTTTGGTGGGCGCGTTATGTGCAGTAGTAGAAAGGCAGAAGAGCTTAGGAAATAAGGTCCCATCCCAGCACTGTGAGAGGCTGAGGCAGAAGGATAGCAAGTTCGAACCCAGCCTGGGTATCTTAGCAAATTAGCCAGCCCCGTCTCAGAACAGAAAATGAATACGGGGATAGGGATGTAGCTCAGTGTGAAGGCCTTGGGTTCAATCTCCAGGATGGAGGGCAGGGTCGGGGTGCTGGGTGAATCAATGACTGTTAAGAAGCTGCATTTGTCCAGAGCCTTGTGGAAGCTCTTGCTCCGTCCCCCAGGATGGCTCATCTTGGTTCCTCAATGCAGACAGGGGCCAGAGAGTCTCTGCGGTTAGCGTGTTATAGCATAATGATAATAATGTGCATTTATCAAACACTCACTATGAGCTGGTGAGTGGGAACCTTCAGTCCGCCCGATAATCCTGAGGGAGGGAATGCTATTATCCCTCATTTTCTGAAGAATAAACCAAGGCACAGAGTGACGACGGGCCTTGCGATATTCAGCCATTCAGTCTGTGGCAGAGGCAGGCCTCCACCGCCTCCAGTGTTGGTGACCTGGCCTGACACCACTCTCAGCCTCCACTCTGGAAAGAGGGAAGCAACCGATTCCCGAAGGCCAAATCCTGCCCACAGAGGAACCAGGCCCAGACGCAGGTAGGGGTGGACGGACGGAGCAAGGCAGACAGCAGTTGAGTTAAGAGGCTGTGCAGCTGCAGCTGGGCCATAGTATTTTAGCTACAGGCACCTGGTGCCTCAGGCCTGAAGCTGTGGGACACCCCCCCCCCCGCCCAGATTCCTGCTTCAGGAACACCCCTTTGGGGCCACCTCCAAGAGCGTCCCCAAATGCTCACATTTCCAAATGTAAGCATCCCAGTTTCC
>RJWT010050589.1:0-10830 GCA_004365215.1 Cuniculus paca
TTTGATATTTTGCTGTTACAGTTTTTAAGCCCTATCCATCCCAGCTTCAGGCTTTGCCCATATATTATATGAAATCCTACATAGTACCACCTTTGACACTGGGAAGAATTTCAAAATGAGAAATGTAAATATACAAGCTGTTCCTTACCCACCCTTATCTCCTAATCACCATAAAAATGTAGTCCAGGTTCCGCTCTGCCATTTTTCAACCTGCTTGGGTAAATATTGTCTGCTTTCCTCCCAAAGTCTTACTATGTATGCAGTAGCCTCTAGGAAGCCCTATCTCGTCATTAGTTTTGATATTTTAGCCTAAAATGTTAGCAGGATAGAGGTGATTACCTGTTCCTTGTTAGATGACTTGCAATAATTTATGCAATTTGAAGTCTTTCTACATTTTTCGCACTTCATGATCAATAGATTTTACCTTTTTTATTTTTTTATTGACTGTGCTATGGATTGAACAAAAAAGGCCTTCTGCATGCTAGGCAACCACTGTAATCACTGAGATATATCTCAGGTTGTGTATGGTAAATACATTTTAGATAATCTTAATTATTTATCTTTATTGATTTTTTTTGTATACTCAAGTCTTTTTGAGTGCTTCACGTGAATAATTTATTCATCATAACATGAGTATTAGGTAAATAGTTCTATTATCATTTATATGAAAATTTCAGAAAGTGAGAGTCAGAACACACACACACACGCACACGCACACACAAACACACACAGACACACAATGGCAGAGGTGAGACTCAAGCTGCAGGTCCCTTATTCTTACTCAAAAATCCACATTGTTCTCTAAGACATCTCCTATTCTTTGAAATAAAACTGAATTAGGAATTCAAAGAGTTAGGTAGATATGTTTTTTGGGATTATATCATGTGAGATTCAAATATTCATTCTTTAATTATTCTTCCAGATGTCCTGGGAATGTCCTTTTCACTAGGACTTTGAGAAATACTGTTAGGAAAAGAACCATTCTTCTCAAACAAAGATGTTTTTGCTTGTTAGCTATACAATGAAAGCAATAAGATATATTCCAGTCAAAAACTTCTAGCACATTTCAGTGAAAATGGCAGAATTTAAAGGACCCAGAGGCTATTAGACCTAAAGCTCTAAATAACAGATACTAAGATTCTTTTTAAAGATTCATCTATGCCACAGGATAGAAACTTTTTTCCAGTGTTACTCAGAGAATAGCCGGCTTAGAGAAGTCTCTAAGGGAAACAAAGTTCTTTGGAATATCAAGGTGTCCCCTCTAGGTGACATGATGGTACAGATATGCTTATGAGCAGGTGGTTCAGAATCCTTGTGTTTCCAAATAGCCACTTTTCAGAAGAAATTTCTTATGGGCATTTTTCTCTGCAGAAAAACACTGACTCTTATCTGAGACAGTTCCACAAGATATGCCGACTCTAAAGAGCAAACTGCTGTGTATTCACCCTTGAGTGGATTTTTCCAGAAGGACTGTTGAGATGGGAAATTTTGTCAGCAGCTAAATTTTGAGAGACGCTTTTCTTTGTATAGAAGAAAACTCTGGTAAGCAATACAGTGATGCTTTGTAAAGATTCTATCCATTGGCCTACATCTTCTCATTCTCCTGTGGTTTGGATGACGTGATATTGAAACAACTAACTCTGCGTGTACCGAGTCTGTTGTTTCATGAAATCAAAGATTGAAAATATGGACAGAAAGGTGGTAGGTAATGGGGAAGTGTGTATTGGAACTGTAAGGAGAAAGAAATCTCACAGTGGGTAGTTGGGAGGGGTCCTTGAAAGTAGGGTGCCACATGATTTATTTTTCTGGGGTTCTGTAAGGATACAGAGGGTGTTGTATTTTGATCCGTTGCTCATTGTTTACATATCACAGGTTGCTCAGTGGGTTTAAGATGACTGAATGGATTCAGGTTTTCAGTTTGTAAAGTTTAAAGAAAACTAAGTTTAAAAGAAAACTGGTTACTATGAATTTTTAAGTTCGTGGTAACTCAGTCCTGGCTATAGAGAGGGTTTGCATTCTGTTCTGCCTGAGGTACACCATTCTGAGTCAAAGTCCTAGTAACTATTTTTATATTACTTCTACCAGTGAGGCTGACCACCAAGACTGCATCCGTCACTAGCAACCTAATCATGAGTTATTTAAAGGTAAACTGCCTCCTACGAGGCAGTGACTTGTGATCAATATCTATGAAAAAATGGAAGGAATGTCAGCGTAACTTTTCACGTTTTTCCTTACCTGCTTTGGTAACTGAGCATTATTTGTGTTCCAAAGAGCACAGGTGTAAGAGTGAAGTCTCCATCAGTGTGAACTTCTTAGTAAGTTTTATAGCAGAGCCTCTATTGCTCACCCCAACATACTGTGACTTGTATTTGTAACAGAAATGGCAAGAAAACATGCTCTGTTAAGTAACTGGAGTATTGGTTGATGTTATTTTTCTCTTAGTACACTCTAGTCTGATTAAAACTTTGGTAAGTAATATTTTTAAATGGAAACATGATTTGATGGACTATAAGTGGTTGGAAGGAGCAACAGTAGATAATTCATTATTAAAGATATTCAAACTTGCTTTCAAAAATGTGAGCTAAGTTTATCCCTGAAAATTAAAGAAGAGGAAAATACACCTATTATTTCATCAAAATTGTCAACTTTCCAAATAACAATTGCTGATTCTCTTTATATTTGACTTTTGCACCTTTGAATTTACAAACCCAAGAGCAAAATGCTTAAATCAGGAAAGAAAAATAATGTCATTTTTATTTGTAATTTGAAACTGATACGTGTCCTTTGGGGACCTGTTCTTGTGGGTAAACAGTTTAAGAGTTTTGATGAGACATGCGAAACTGCATCCACTATGCAAACTGAAAAAAGCTACTCCTCAACATTGTGGAGTTTCTTGTTTATAATGAATAAACTTCATTTATATTTGACTTTAGTACCAAAATATTCTATGAAACAATAGAAAATCTTTACTGGTGGCAATAGTATTGATAAAATCTAATTATGGCCCATAAAGTCATAGATTCCATTAATGATATCTAATGTATAATACAAGCTGTTTATGGTGTCAGGTCTGTTTATCTCGTAGTCATCCTTGCTGCAAATGGATTCCTCCATAGGACATATTTGTGGGATAATATTGTCAGAAGCCATGAGTGTATAACTACAGAAATGAATTCTCTAGTGCTGAAATTGTGAAGTGCTTTCAGATCATTCAAGAACTTCTTTGGGGGAGTATAAATCATATGCTGTTAATGTCTAGTATTTAAAATGAGAACCACTGACTAGTGCAACAATTTTATTATGATTCCATGGTGTTTTTTAAAGAAATGAAATCTAAGAACTTTGATTAACCAGGTTCAAGTGGAAACAAGATGTAATCCAAGAACATGGGATATTGGAAATAAAAGAATGAGAGGATTAGAAGAGTGGGAATTAAAATCAGAGACCTTGGTCTTAAGTAAATTATTTATAATTATAAATCAAACATGGAGCATAAAAAATAGACTTCAGAAGAAGGGCATGATTACAGTAGGATATAAATAAAGGACACTTCAACTGAGTTAATGAAATGAATTGAGTTGTTTGATTTGTTATTCAGATGATAATTAGAATTACTATCAGTTACTTGCAATTACAGGAAAAATTATTTTTACTATTGTTTCCTTTGTTATACCCAAGAAGATAGTATAAGGAACTAGGAACTTAGGCAAGTGCTTAGATGATGAGACCCTCATAAATGTGGATTTGTGTTTTATAATGAGGTGAGATGATTAGAGTTCTCCTCTTCTACCACATGGTGACACTATAAAACATGTAATCAATGAAAGGAAGCAGACCTATTACACACTGGTGCTAAAGTGATTTTTTTTTTGTACATAGCACATAGTTGGATCATGTTTCCTAATGTATATTTCCAATCTCTTTATTTTTAATACCACACATTTGTGTTATATAATGATTACATTTATTGTGAGAAATTGGTACATTAGTACAGGTACCTAATACATTTTAATCCTTTTTTTTTTACTCATCCCTTACTTTTCCTCTGTTTCCCACTCCTTCCACATCTTGGTACCCTTTCCACTTGTAATAACTCTATTTTCATCATTTCCCCCTTTGATTCCTTTTTTTCTCCCCATCCTATTTTCCTACTCTTCCTCTTTCTTTCTTAGAGATGTGTTACTCACTTTACTGTTGCAAGGACAAAATATTTAACACCTGCACATTAAAAGCAAGGTTTATCTTCCTCAGGATTTCAGAAGGCTCAGTTCGTGGTTAGTTGGTTCTAAGTCAGAAAAGAAATGGTGAGGTGGAGAAAGGCTGCTGAGTCCATGGCAGTCAAGAAGCAGAGAGAGAAAAGAGAAGCCAGTAGGAGAATATACTTTCCATGTCAAGTTCTCAGCTACTCAACTTTCCTGAAACCAGACCTCAAAGTCTAACAATAAATTCAGTTATGAACCAACCAGCAGATTCATTCTCTATAATCTGATCACTTTCCAAAAGTCCAACCTCAGAACATAGAAGGCTTTTGCAAGACTTTTTAGATTTAATCCATAACAGTTACCTACGTGCATTCAAAGTAATTATCGACAAGGTGAGATGTCTGTCATTTTTTGCTTATTTTTTAATACCATATAGATTTCTGACACTTTCTTTCCTGTATTGTAGACTTCTCCTAGAATTGACTTTTGAAGTAAAATGTTTTAATTGCTTTTTACATTTTTCTTTTGTTTACATTCATTGCTATTTTCTTTGTGATTACAGTGGAGATTACATGTAAACTTCTAGAGTTAAAGTACCACAATTAGAATTTTTATGACTTTTAGGAAATTGATGCCATAAGTGTACCTTTTTATACTTTGTATAAACTAATGATTTTTTAAATGCATTTATCTTATATGAAACAGAAAGTAGTGTTCTAAACCACTGTTAAAATAATATTAGCTTTTAAAACTGTGTCCATGTATTCTTATGTAGCAAAACTTTATTCTTTTTTATGGATTCATATTATTGTCTACCACGTTTTGTTATGCAGGAGTTCTTTTATGGGCTACCACTAGACATGGGCTGCAAGGAATATCAAGTGGTAGCAAGCTTCCTCCATTTTTATGTTAGGATGTATTTTTTTTTCTTTCCATATAAAGGACAGTTTTGTTGGTATAGAATTTTTCAATGGCAGTTTATGGTTTTCTTATTCACAGAAGAATATATCAATCTAGTGCCTTCAGCTTCCCAAAGTTGCTCATGAGAAAACTACTGAAAAATTTTTTGTGGTGACTGTGTATATGACAACTCACTTGTTTCTCACTGTTTACAAAATTCTCTCTGTCATTCAGTAATTGAATATAATGTGCCTCAAAGTGAGTCTATTTGATTTATCTTATTTAGATTATGTTAACCCTAAAATGTTTATATTCCTGTCTTTTATCAAGTTTGAGATTATTTTTGGTTCAAATTATCTCTCTGCCAAATTTCCTAATGCTTGTTTTTATACCTCACACAGTGTATGTGTTGATCCGCTTGATGATAACCAAGATTCCTTATGTTCTATTTGTTTTTTCTTTAATTATTTTGTGTTTTTCCAAATTTCCAAATTTTAATTTTATTTTCAAGTTTGATTTTTTTGTTCTTTCCAATGAAATGTGCCTTTTAATCTAATTGGTTAACTTTTTAAAAAAATTTCATTTTTACTTTCAACTCTAAAATTTCTTCTATATTCATTTTTGTAGCTCAGTGGTAACATGCTTCTCTACCATAAAAAAGGCCTGAGGTTCAATTCCCCCACCATGGAAAAAAAGTTGTTTTATTTTATTTTTTTTGCGGCACCGGGGATTGAACTCACGACCTTACGCTTGCCAGGCAGGCGCTTAGGCCGCTGAGCTAGATCCCCAGCTGTTTTTGAGACAGGGTCTTACTATGCTGTTCAGGCTGGCCTTGAGCTCACTTTGTAGCCCAGGCTGGTCTCGAACTCACAACGATCCGCCTGTCTCAGCCTCCCGAGTGCTGGGATTACAGGCGTGAGCCACCACGCCCGGCTGGAAAAAAAGTTGTTTTAAAGTCATTGTCTAGCAGGTCTGCCTTCTGCTAGTCACTTTTTTTGGAGATAATTCTAATAATTTCTTTGTATTGCTTTTGGATTACCTTACATTCATATATTTGCTGATTTTTTAAAAAGTAAAAGTGAAAATATGACTATACCACCTTACTGTAGTAACTGA
Organism: Cuniculus paca; assembly: GCA_004365215.1. Lineage (NCBI taxonomy): Eukaryota > Metazoa > Chordata > Mammalia > Rodentia > Cuniculidae > Cuniculus > Cuniculus paca. Next base: position 6,219 of record RJWT010050589.1, read on the forward strand.
GAATTTTCACCCTTTCTCAAAAATTCTTTTACTTTTCACTCTTTCTCAAAAATTCTTTTACTCATTGGCAGACTATATGGTAATTCATTCTGAGATGTAAATTTAAAGTTTTTTCATGTCTTTCTGAGCCTGTGTTTTTTCATGGACATTCCTATTGACATTCTCATTTCCCCAATTCACATAGTTGCTCTAACATTCTAGTAATTAATTTCTAGTTCTCAAAATGATAAGAAAAGAAAAAATTAAAGAAAATACTTGGTCAAATTTTAAGTCTTCAGGAAATACTAGCAGAAAATTTGACATTAGTTTCTGTATTATAAATTTGATTTTCTATAAAAGAGATCTTGAAGAGATGCAAACAACAGAATTTTATTAATCACCGATCTGGAAGCTGGAAAGACCAAGAGCATGACACTTTCAGATTTAGTGTATGGTAAGGAATAGCTCCTTCATATATGAGACTAATGATTTAGAACTAGAATGCACCCAAATGTCTAATGTGTTCAGAGGGGCCTTTGATAGATGATTAGATGGGAGATGTGCTAAATTTTCAGTGGCTTAATCCACCCATGAGTTCATAGTTGAATTTTCTGTTTCGAGGATGGAACTTGTTGAAGGAAGTGGGTCACTGGGAGTATGATTACGAAGGATTTATTCTTGACCATAATTCTTCCTTCTCTATCTTTTTTCCAGCTGAAGATGATGGAATAGTGTTTTTCCACCATGTCTTCCTATCAAATTTTTTTTCTCATTTGCAGCTAGGTGATCACAGATTGAACTCTCTGAATCTGTCAGCAAAAATAAACCTTTCCTCTATTATATTACAGGTGTCAGATATTTTGTTTCAGGTACAGGAAACTGATAATGCAAAAAGATGGTAAACATAGTGGGGTTGTTGTTAGAAATGGACAAGATTTAATGTTTGTCCCTAGGGTTTCAGTCTTGCTTTGGACCAACTAATTTCTATTCCCTATTCCTCCCTTTTAATGTTTATCCTGTGCCATTGTAATTTGGATGTAATTAACTTTCTTTTTAGATGTTTACAATGGCTTACAGGTAATAGTTTGCCTTGTGTCTCAGAGGAAACTTTGGATATGGACATTATAGCAATATTGGAAATCTTAAGACCTTGGAGACACTTGGAGAGGTACTGAATGTGCTTCATATGAGATAGACTTTTGGGGGCCTGTGGCAAAATGATATGGTTTAGACCAAAAACATACTCCTAAAGTCCATTTGTTCAGAAATGGGGCTTTGGGAATGTGATTAGATCATAGAGGAATTACACTGATCAGTAAATTGATTAATGATTCATAGCTGAATGTGCTGTGGGAAAGTGGGGTTTGGTTGTACATGGTGAGTCACTGTGAGCATGGCCTGGAAGGGCATATTCTTGTAATCCAGCTTCTCCATTCTCTCTCTGCTTCCTGGCTTCCATGGGTTAAACAAACTTCTTCCACCATTCCATTCTTTGAGATAACCAATGATGGACCAAAAATAAATCTTTCCTACTTTCAGTTATGTTTTCCTGCAGTCATAGCAACAGGAAAATGATTAATATGGTAGTGCCTTTTCATTGTATTTCTATATGGCAAAAAGGAAGGAACCTTTATTGGACCTCTTTTAAAAGGAGTTCAAGAAGTCTCTGCCCTCTTGACTAAATGATCCCCCAAATGACTACCTGCAAACACTTTTAACTCAAGGATTAATATTTAAACATATCAATGTGAAGGAACACAAAAATTCAGACTTTAACATTTTACCCTTGACCTCCAAAAATATGTGTCCTCTTCACATGTAAAATATATTGATTAACTCTCTGTAGCCCCAAAATACTTAACTCATTCCAGTACCAACTCGAATTCTGAAGTGCACAGAATCATCTAAATATTATTTTTATTAGATGATGTTCTGAGGAAAAGTCTTTCAAATTGGCAACCTGTGAAATTAAACATGTGATGTTCTTTCATAGTACAATTATAAGACAAGCAACAGACTGACACTGTCATTCAAAAACAGAGAACTACAAAGAAGAAATGAGTAAAAAGTTTGAGTTGATCCAAAATTCAAGAAAAATAGCATTTAGTCTTAGTGGTCAAGAAAAACATTTGACTTGATGCCCTGCCATTCTGGCCTACTAGTTGCTTATATACTCAACCTGAGACTGTTCAGATCCTGACAACAAATCTTTGCTCTTTAGAGGTTGCATGCACATGGTTTGGGATATCTTCACTCCGTACCTTTAGTAGGTGAATACTGCTCAGAAGTTCTCTAGGTAGGAGAGCAGTTGGGCCCTGATTCCTGACTCCAACTCTTTTTTGGTCTGGCAGTTGATTTTATGTAGGATCTCTCTATGTAGTTTAGGCTGGCTTTGAACTCCCTATTTAGCCCAGGCTGGCCTTGAACTTGCAGCTATCCTCCTGCCTCAGCCTCTGGAATGCTGGGATTATATGAATGTGCCACCACACCTAGCTTGACTGTAACACTTAATGTGCCTAGAAAAGCTTTTTCTTCAATGTATTGTAAAACTTTGAGTTTCCAACAATTTCATCATTACTCAGCTCCAATGCCACTTTCCTATTTCTAGATATTTGTTATACTCTTTGGTAGGAATTTTCTTAGTCTAAGATGACATGACAAAAATAATATATTTTGAGTAACTTCTAGGCAACAGAAATTTATTTCTTACAATTCAGGAAACAGAGATGTTAAAGATCCTGACACCAGGAAATTTGTTGCTTGGCAAGCACCTACTCCTTCACAAACAGCGCTTACTTGCTCTATCCTGACATAGTCCAACTAGTAATATGATCTCTCCTGGGACTCTTCTTTAAAGGCAGTAGTTCAATCCACTAAGAATACATCTCCATGAAGGCTCCACATTAGAATGTCATCATATTGGAGTTTAGGGTTCACACAAAGAAATTTTGGGAATTTACCTTGGTCATTTGGAAATCTGCAAATAGCAGATCAGAAAATCTGCAAAATAGCAATCAGGCGATCTGCAAAAATACCTGGATTTGGGTGGACAGCATCCTTAGTGCCCATGCTTGCTTTTGTAACCTGTGTGTAACTACTCCAAGAACATGTGCACAGCTACTCACCATGGGACCCAAGTGGTCAGAATGAAATTGGTGGAAATTAAGCAGAATTGTACATTCAAGACCTTCTTTTTGTAGGGGTTGCAAAATTTCAACAGACTCCAATATTCCAAAGTAGTACATTAGTCAGATTTTGCCTGTGTCATACCTATTTAGGTTTTAAGTAGACTTTGTGGTTCTTCCTTTTCCACCCTATTCCCATAATTCTGTCACTTGCCTTTCTCATTTTCCATAAGAACATCATGGCTTATTAATCAACTGTACAACTTATTATGGTTCAAACATCTTAACTCTCTATTTGGTTATGATAATTATGACCTCACTGCTTCTTATGATTTTAGTAAATCCAGCTCTTTCATCATCTTAACATTACCTGTTACCTACACCAAAGCACAACCTTCACAGACAGTGCTTACCTGTAATATTCTGACATAGGATTTTTCCTCATAAAGCTTTTTATTAGTCATTTAAGCAGTGCTATTCAGGTAGACATGGAATATGTGCATTTTGGTCTCTTCTACGAAACATAAGTTTTTTGCAAATCTATTTACTACCAAGTTAGACCAGCATCTACTACTTTTATAAAAGTCAGATACATTCCAAAAGACAGAAGTTAGTTAAACAAGGAAGTATTTAAAAACTCATATCACAGAATACAGATTGAAATCAGAAGCACTTTTATTCTCAAAGCGCACCATGAGTGAGAAAAAGCAACTGAAATTTAAAACCTAACCCTGTAAGTCCAGATTAGAGCTTGGAGGCACTGAAGCATAAACTTTATATCATATAGCATAAAATAAAATAGAGAATATGTGACGAAAGCAAATTTTCTAACTTGTAGTGAAGAGAAAGAACATATTTTATGATTTATGCAGCTGGGAAACAAGAACATGCATATGCCCCTGTTTCCAAGCCTCCTTCAGAAAACAAGCCAAAGAAAAGCAATATAAATCTCTGGGTGATTCTGACAATATGAGAACAGTGGGGATGTGTTCACCATTACTGATCTGAGCATCTAGCAGAGGGAGTTTCTGGTTTACCTATACCAAATAGGATACCATGCTGTTAGAGTACCAGAGAGAAGGAATCAAAGAGCCAAACTCATCTAACAACTCCCAAATTGTCCTCTGTTCTAACAAATCAGGCTATGAAAAATCATGCATTGTCAAGTAGTGTGCAAAATACTGCTCAGCATTCAAAGCAGGCTGTTTTCTAGGACGTTGCAGTAGCACAAAATAAGAATATAAAATAGACGGACAAAGGAGGCACTGAGCCATGGTATTTCTTTGCCTCAAAGAACAGTGGAGACAGTAAGAAGTCAAGGTGAAGTTTAGGTCAATGGGTAGAGACCACTCAACCCAGATTCTACAATATCGGTTACTTGTGCTAAATGAACAGATATAATAATCAGTAGCAACTTGATGAAAGGACAGAAGGAGAATAAGAAAGTGGAAATTTTTTAACTTAACTAGCTATTCAACTAATTCTGAGTCTGAATTTCATTTTTTTTT
>RJWT010050590.1:0-10842 GCA_004365215.1 Cuniculus paca
AAAACATAGAACTTTTTTTTTTTTTTTTTTTGCAGCACCAGGGATTGAACTCATGACCTCCACTTGCCAGGCAGGCGCTTAGGCCGCTGAGCTAGATCCTCAGCCCTTATCTTTTTGAGACAGGGTCTCACTGTGCCATTCAGACTGGGCCTTGAGCTCACTTTGTAGCTCAGGCTGGTCTCAAACTTGCAACGTTCCTCTTGCCTCAGCCTCCCGAGTGCTGAGATTACAGGCATGAGCCACCGCACTCGGCTTGGGCAGGGTTTTAAGAAGGCTGCGAAACATCTCCTAGTCCAATAACAGGCATCTGGCTTGAAGCCCAGATGTCACTGGAGGACTGCCCTTTTACCTTTATAAGCAAAATGGAAGACTTTTGAGCTGCTTCTTGCAGCTGAGCAAGATTACGTGGCATAAGTGGTAACCAAAAACTAAAGGAAAAGCCTTATTTAAAATTATTATTTCTTATTGTTCTAGTACAAGGAGAAGTTAAAATAAAGTGAGTCTAAAATGATCACGTACAGTTCTGAAACTCCTTTATTCTGACCAGGATGCAAGTTCCAATGTATTTTTATTTAGCATAAGCATTCTTTACCTACAGAATTATGCTCAGGTAATCCTCACCACAAAATATCTTTACACTACCAATTTAGTAAAAAGGAAAAATAAAGGAATTTTTATAAATAGGAAAGCATTAAAGGAGAGAACAAGATAGTATGATATAGAATTACTAATCTTCCAGATTCTCATGGGAAGAGCTTGGAGCTCGTCTGAGATCCACTCGGGGTGACCTAGTTAGCATTTCCCTTGCTTCTGCCACCCAGGCAGGAACTAGTTCTCAAGACCACCCATGCCACTAAGAGGCCAGGTGAACAGAAGCGCCCGGGTTCTTCCTGCTCAGTCCTCCCGATTCCAGGCGGAGACCGGCCGTGGCTCTGTCTGTAGCGTGCACTTGCCAGCCCGTCTCATGCTCACAGGTGGACCACAACATCAGGCCAGCTAGAGCCCAGCAACAGGTTTATTCGAATAGAAGTTATGGCCACACTAGTATAGCGCAGCTGCTATTCTGAGTAAGGAAGAAAGTATTTTCAATTGTCATAGTTTTATTGCAGTGATAGCGACTTTTCTTACTCATTTTTTAATGTAGAAATGAGTTCATTAGAACTATTAAGAAAATACTATTATAGTAGCCAGGAATGACCAAATACCCAGAGTGTGCATCTGGACAATTTCAGCCTGGGAAACACGTCCAGAGGGAACCATATGAGTGCACATGACCTTTTACTCAAAATCCGTATTCCTATCAGGAGTCACACAAAGACACAATAAAAAGGAGGAGAACACATAAAGCTACTGACTAGGGTCCCCGCTGCACTCTCATCATGCATTACCCACACACACATACACACACACGCGCGCACATCTTCTTTTGGTCTGAAAATATAGGTCAATGTGTGCAGTTCACAAAGACAGATCCATAACATGAATGTCTGAAAAGCTGTATAAAACTACAGTCTTCCAAGTGATGAACCTCCCATGTCGTTTTGTAAAATAAGCAAATAAACCAAAAAGCAGTGAGTTGAGGCATTAGAGCCAACCAACTGTATTATTAGACACACATGAACTTTCGAACTTGACTTTTATGAAGATGAAAGGACTCCATCATCCTTCTCTGCAGTCTTAAATATAGGACTTAAGTACTTTGATGTTGGAATTTTCCTGTAAATTTGCAGCATGGACTCCGAGTTGTGACAACAGGACTATGACCTCTCTCCCCCCAGAATTTATGAAAATTACCTGCATGGTGAATTAAAAGTCAAACAACAATAATGACAGTTCTTTGGGTATCATGGATAAAGAGAGTCAATGCTTTAAGGAATTCTGGTGTGGTGGAAAGCTTCTGAGTTCAAGATTACTAACCTATTCAAAGTTCATGTGTGGGATCAAAATTTCTCCTGTGAAGAAATGATCTTTTTGTTTCACTACCATGATAATCAGTAATAATCTCTGAATCACAAGGAAGAAGTGTCATGAACCCAAGTTCTAGAGTGTTTCCATTTAGCCTAAGCTTGGACACACTCAAGTAGCCCATCCTCCCATTTGCTCTGCAGCACCAGGGATTGAACTCATGACTTCGCAGTTGCTAGGCAGGCACTTAGGCCACTGAGCTAGAGTCCCCCCATCCCCCTCCCATTTGCTTTGAAAACAAACACAAACCATGGCATTTCTATTAGATACAAGGTCCTAACAAAGATGAGATATTTACTGAGGCTAATAAAATTCCTACAAAACTGTCTGAAAATCTAGGTGGGATTTCTGTGCCAGCTTTGGTCAAGAGAATTTCTAATGCTCATTTCCCTATGTAGGACAGGTCAGATGCGCTGCCCTGTCCAGGAGTAGTCAAGGCAGCAGAAGGCAGGCGCTGCTGGCTGCTTCGGCCCCTCAGCTCCTGCTCAGGCCCAGGGGTGGGGCCCTCGTCCTCGGTCCCTCCGCCAGCCCCACTGAGAAGCACCAGGTGTTTTCTGACTGGGAAGTTGTAAAGCCAGGTAGCTGGACCAGAAACCCAGTCCTCTGGAACAGGCTGGGAGAGGCTGAGACGATGTCCCCAACTCCGCCAGCTGGAAAGGACTCTCCCGTTCACCACCTATGCCTAAATCCCAGTCACTCTGCAGCTTGGCAGGCGGACTTCGAGCTGTGCACTGCTCTCAGTGAGAGAAGCTAGAACTCGGCTGGCTCCCGGGCACACCAGCTGTGGCTGGACACTGCACTCTTACTGCCTGCCAAAGTGCTGCTCGCAAGGAACAGACTCTGAGTTCTTAAAGAAAAGAGTGACTGAAGCTGGAGACTGACGGAGCACCACGGCAGGTTTCCGGTTAAAAAGAAATATGGTTGGTTGTTTAACCTGGGCTCCAGGCAAAGTATAAAGAGAATGACGGGCATAGGAGCGCAGGTGAAATATCAGTAACACTAATTCTTCAGTTATTAAAATATCAGAATATAGAAAAACAAAATATCACTTACTGTCTACTGAGAATCTGTAATCTGCAAAACCATGTAAAACAGAATAAAACTGAAAAGACACTGCCTTTTCTTTCTGCAAACTAATGTTCCTAAGGAGACAGAACACAGGGACATTTGCGAGCAGGCTTCTGAGTATGAAGAGAGCGCCCAGGATCTCTGCCGCTACCTGAAGGGCACTGAGGCAGGGGAAGTGACGCCCAAGGCGCCGGGTCTTCTGGACCCCATTTCTGCAACTGCAACTGCAGGAGGTTCTCAGCTCTTCCACAGAAAGGTCCCTGAGCTTGTACTGTGCCTCCGTGAACAGCAAATACCAAGCTCACTGTGATCAGGAACACGTAGCACGAGTCTCGACCACATTGGCGGAGAGACGAGGGGAGAGGAGGGGGGAGGGGGACAGGAGGGGGGGAGGGGGAAACTGTGTGTGTGTATTTGCACCTACACCTACATGTGTAGCAGTGTTCACTCACTGACCAGAGGGGGTACATGGATGAACTGAGAGAATATGACTTTCACATTCGAGGAAGGTAATTTGTAATAACACAGGAGGCAGAATGAGGCCCACTGGAGGGAAGAATTTCACCTGACACTCAGCAGTGGAACTGGACGTTCACTGTGACTTTACGGAAGTGTGTGGACAACGGACAGGAAGAAAAGAGACCAAAGGTGAACCACTCGCAGCCACAGTAAACTAATGTGGAGCAGGGTCTGCGCCCCAGAGATGAACTGCACACAAGTTCCTATGGCAACAGCGTTTTGTGAGTATTCAGGAAACAGCTGCTGAATATTAAGGAATACTAAATATTAACTAGAAATTTTGATTTTAACAATAGTGGAGTTACTATGTATGAGTAATAACTTCACCTGTAATGATTTCCCATTACTGAGTTTTAAGATCATAAAACAAATGCTAGGTGTAGGAATTCAAGCAGAACCTGAGTATACAAAATGAACTCTTCACTCTTTCTCAGCCCCAACCCTCCTAACCCACTCCCTAAAGGGATGTCTACCATTTGTACTTGTTTGGTAGGCTATTTTGACACTTCTGTAAAGCATCTATTATTAGCACAATATGTGCATAGTATAGTATTTCTACTGTTCACAACATGCTCTTTTCACTTAACACTAGATGGACATATTCTGAGGTGTCACTGTGACCGGAAGGTACCACAGGGGACATTTCCAAGAACTATTAGAACTGCAGCAGTCAAGCTGATGAAACACAATCCTTCAGCTGCCTGATCCTAACTAAAGAACACATCACGCTGCAATTAGCGCCTCCAATTAGCACCTTTCATTTCTTTTTAAACATCATTTTTATTGGATTCAAAACAGTAGTTAATTGGAGTTTAGACCCAGCGCTCCTTAGTTTATTATCCACATACAAATTTTCTTTAACATAACATGACTTACGACACTTGTAAAGCTGCATTTATTTCCTTGAGGAGCTCATTAGTCTTATTAAAATCTGCCCGCATGATATTTTTCTCTCTGAGGTGGTCTGCTGTCATGACATCCAGCTCTTTTTCAAGCCTCTTGTTTAAATCTTGTTCATGCAACCTGTTTAATTTATTTTTAGTTAAGAAAATGTTATTCTGAAGTCAAGTTTTCAAAATTTTCTATATTTTACCAGATTTGAAATGCTGTTTTAATATATGAAAAATTAATGTAAACAGCCTAAATTAAGCTACTTACTTTGCTATAACCTTCTAGCTTAAATTTAAGTTATCTCCTTTAATGCTTTTTCTAATAATACATTTAAGAGACTTTAATCATGTACAGTTTCCGAAGTTAATAAATACACATCATTCAAAATACAAACATTATATCAATGCTATGGATTACAATGTAATCAACAAAATCTAGAAAACGACCTCAACTAGCACACTAGGAGGGCAGTGCAGTCACAGAGCAGGCACGCAGGCTGAACTAAACCCTCTACGGTAGTCTTCAGGGGACTGCACCTTCCTCCTGCCGCCAGGTCAGCGTACCTCATCTGCTGGCTGGATTCGCTTCGTATCCTCAGGATCTCCTTCCCCTTGAACTCCAGCTCTGTGGTGAGGGCGTGGATATTCTCACGAAGGTGCAGCACCTCCTTGTCCAGGTCAGAGATGTGGTGCTCTCTGAGACGTAACTCCTCTTGCAGATCTGTTATCCTGCACACATGCTCTTTACTCTGTAAAAACAAGGGAGTCTCTGCATACTGGCTTCCTGTGTTATCTGAGGGAAACAGGGACAACACCCGGAGTGTCACATGCAGTCCTGCTGGCGCTGCTGCAAAAGCAAGCTGCCTGTTTTCTTTCCAAGTATGTGAGGAACATTCACAGGGATATAGTTTAAAATAATGTCAGGGCTGCAAGGAACCCGAACGATCAGAAAAGCTCAGCTCCTTCACTGTACACCCGAGTGCTGACTTGTCCAGGATCCTCCAAACTCAGTGGCTGCGCCAAGATCAGAGCACAGCCTCTCACCAGTACTGTCAGTGGTCCACCGTCCGTGGTGGGCGCTGGGCCTACTGGCCTCTACTCGGCAAGGATCTGGACCGCACCCACGTTTCCCAGGGCTCCACCTGCCTAGTGTGAGCCTCGCAGTAATCCTACGGATAAGTTCCCTTTTGTTTTCCTAAAAGTCACTGCTTCCACAAGCTCTGCAGCCTACATACTGCCGACTTCAGTGCAGACCCAGCTGACAACTGAACTCGCCTCCCTGGCCACAGGGGGCTCATTCAGCACATCCCCGCTGCTTGAGCCACCTGCAGTGTGGGCAGGACAGTCCCATCGGGCAGCCGGGGCCCCCAGTGATACAAACAGACCTAGTCACTTTCATCAGTTTTTTCGCTAATAAAATTAATAAAAAGCCTATACATGGACCAAATCTAGTCCATGAATCTGAATAATTATTGCCCAGATATAAATTAATACTACCCATACCAATTAAAAATTATCACAATAGTCAACAAATTTATTTCATTAAATTACAATAAATTTATTCATAATCATGAAGACTTGTAATTCTCTAAATTTTAACACAGAAACCTTACTGCTGGTATATAGAACACACATTTACAACTGCTATACCACAAAGTATCTCAATTTTTATACCATTTTAATGTTTTCCTTAAGGAGCTGTAATATGACATCCAATCTGCTAAATCGACATCTTTCTTTGCATTATTGTAAGCCAGACCCCTGACACCCAGTTCACACTTGCCCAATGGGACAGTCAGGCCTGGACCACCAGCGGTTAGCGACTGTGGGAATGACTGAATTCAAATCAGAGCCAAAGTACAGCCTCACTGTAAACAGAAAACTTTCTAGCAAGGAGAAGAAAATGTGGGCTGATCATTTAACACAGGCAAAGACTGCAAAGTCAAGCTTGAGGTCTAATAAACTAACCGCTTTCTCTGCACAGTGCCTAAAAAGCCATCCTTCCAGATGTACACACTTTCGAGATCACAAACTAAATAAAGGAAAATTTACTGAGCCAAGGAGCAAGGTTTAAAAAGTGCAGATGGCAGTAGATATAAGTTATCTTCCTTCTCCTTGAGGGGTGCTTCTGCTCCCTCTGTGCTGTGCAAAGCCGTTTAAGCTCACCTTTGAATTCACTAAAATTAAAACTGACGCATCTTCTGGGCTGCATCGAGCACGCCTGGCCACATGGCTGGTGGCTGGCTGCCGGCACCGGGCGCAGCGTGGACTCGGGACCAGCGCCTCGACAGCAGGCCAGCTCCGTGGGCCACCGCACCGCACCGCACCCTGAGCGTTATTTCCACGTTCCCAAGGTGCAAACTTAAAAAGTCCCAGGTCAGAAATGCAGTTTCATGACTAGTATACTAAAGTAGAATTACTTATTTCCATGGAAAAGTCAAGTCTGCGACGGGGTACCGCGAGCCGGAAGTGACCCCGGTGGGCAGCCCGAGCGCACGCTACCTGTCTCCTGCTGAGCTCCGCGCTCCGCTCCAGCTCCAGAGCCGCGGCCGCCAGTTCCTCGTGGTGGCTACGCCGCAGCAAGTCAGTGGCCGCTGCGTGCTGCTGGTTGAGTTCTGAGCGTAAGGAAGCTGGAATACGAAGGGAAAGGTCAGCAAACCGAACGGATACTAACAACGTGGAACGCTGAGTGGCAGAATCCTTTTAAAGTTAGGGCACTGGTGTATGTCCATTACACACCATCAGGAACTGGCATCTGGTCTACCACACCGGCGGCCCGTGAGTTTCGGTTCACCCAATGATGAAGGTAGGAAACATTTCAAGCGCTGAAGTGATCAAGGTATTGTTCTGCATGCCCCCGGGTTAAAAATAAAGTGCTAACGGAGAGGAAATGCTCTCAGCTCCACTCCTCACTATTACAGGAGTAAGAGTTTGGAGACGAATGGTACGAGAACAAACGTTGAGGAGGCGACTCCCCATCCAAGCAAGAATTCCTCGCACACCGGCTGGTAAGGTCATCCTTTCCGCTGAGTCCGGGCTGGGCTGTTTCTCACACCCCACGCCCACATGTGGGATGCGGGGCACTATTCGAAGGGAGAATGGACGATGAACCTGTCCTTACAACTCCGTAAGCCGGAGTGGGGTACGTAATGAAGGGGGTGTCAGCGATGAGCAGGAGGCATCATGAAACCACATGGTGGAAGTGTCCAAAGTTCCCACAAGACACAAAGTGGGGACACTGTCACTAAGGGACTGTCACAGCAACCCAGTCTAAAAGACTAAAATGCTGAGTTAGGCCTCTTCAAGTAGAGAAAAAAGCATACGTCAAGATAGATAACACATGCACCAGCACAGAGAACCTGGTCTGGTTGGCAACTGAGAGAAATCTGGGAGGGGGGCAGGGGCCACAGGGTACACAGCAATGCTGGAAAGAAAACGGATCAGTGTGAGAAACGGGGACCCCAAGTGGTGTCCACTTCACTCTACGTCCTAAAGGAACTTGGAGAAGACACATGGTCATCTTTGGAAATGGGATTTTACTTGAAGATTTTGGGAAAGCCAAATACTAATATGAATAGAGATATGAGTAACTCGTACAAATTATAAAGCTAAAAGCTAAAACATAGAGACTATGAAGAAACGCTGCACCTGTAGCTGGCCAGGTTAGCCTCCTGCAGAGGCCTCCACACAGGGCCCATGTCCAGTCCCCAGTGTTAAGGAAGAGCTCACCAGGCACTGATGTGCAGCCCCGGTCACTGAGGGCCTTACCCTGGAACGCCACAGTGAGTCAATGAAGTACTGCACAGCTCACCCAGGCTGCGTTTGGAGGGTGGACAGCAGGAAGGCAGAGAGCAGAAAAGGCTATCTCTGAGATCCAGGTGGTGAAAGATTTGTCTGTGAGCTCAGTGTGCCAGAGGACTAAGGAAGAAGAAACAAATGTAAGAATTGTTTAGGAAAAGAAACCAACAGGAGACGGATTTTCTTAATTGCGCAACTCAAAAGTGGTAGCATTAACTAGAGAGGAGAGTACAGAAGTGCAAACACATTTGGATACAGGAAGACGGTGAACTCATGCTTTCAAACCCTGAGTGTAAGCCGGAAGGTCTGTCTAACATGCAGCAAGAAGCATAAATCTAATTACAGGGAAAAAAGGTTTGGTCTAGAAACACACACTTGGAAGCTCCGGCATGTCAAGGGCAGCTGAAGCTGAGGACGTGGAATCAATCGGCAAGGAAGAGGCCAGAGACTAAACAGCAGGCCAGAGGCGGAGTCAAGCCTCAGGAGGCAGCGGTATGCAACGGATGCCTGTGGAAGCAGGGCCAGAGAATGAGAAGAAAGGGAGTGGAGGGCAGGGGACAGGAGGACAGGCACTCTCGGGAAATGCGGAGGCTGGGGAGCAGGCTGCACGCTGCTCAGGGGGAAGTCAGGAGGAGAGCCAGCAAATGAGAGCGGTTTGGATCCACGATTCTAATGTCACTGGTGACCCCTGGTGAGGACAGTAGGAACTAGGCCTGCCACACAGTGACAGCAGGGACACATAAGGCTACAGCCACTGGGTTTGTCAGGCTCTGAAGAAACTGAAAGGTAACTACCATCTGACCAAGCAACTGCACTCCTGGGCAATGCTCCAAGGTTTACACAAAAACTTGCCCGTGTGTTTAGAGCAGCTTGAACTGTACCACCCCAAACAGAAAGCCCAGATGACCTTCGACAGGCGAAGGACGAGAAACTGGAGGCCAAATCAAGACCGGGAAATACTTCTGGGCAAGAACAAGGAACAGGTGGCTGGTACACATGGCAGCCAGAAGACTCCAAGGGAATACACTGACTGGACAGCCCGCCTCTAGAGGTCAGATACGGTACGGCTTCATCTACAAGGGCAATACCAACGCTGAAAGGGCAAAATTATAGACAATGAAGAACAGATTTTAATGGTTGGCAGGAGTTACTGATGGACAAGAGGGAAGCAGATGGGGCCGTGAAGGGATAAGAGGACTCTCCAGGATGACAGAAATGCTGTGGTGACAGGTTCAGTGCGGACAGATGGCTGTGATCGTGTGCAGACAAGAGGCCCCCACCAGGCAAGCTATGTGAGGGCTCAAGGAATTGCTACTATGTCTTAAAACTGCATGTGAATCTACAATTATCATAAAGTCAAACAATTTTTAAAAAATCCACAATGGTTCTTTTGACAACTGAGAGGCGCTTACATCATGTTTCCATGCACTAAAGCGCCACAGCTTCTGCGCCCGCCTCTCGTCCTCCTGCCTCATAGCTCTGGAGTGATTCCCTCCAGCCCCACCCACCAGGCCCCTCGGCTCACTCCAGCCCAGGGTAGGGCAGAGCCGCAACTTGCTGTCAGCGCTTGGCCAGGAACCCTGGGGCATACCCAGCAGGGCAGGTCTTGGACAGAGCGCGCGCCGCCCGCAACTTCCACACTAGCCGCCAGGAGGGAGAGCGCGTGCCACTCAGCCCAGAGCTCTCCACCACGGCAGAGATCAACAACAGTGTCCAGTAGCTTTCTTTTCCTTTGAGGCTCAAAATATTCAAGCACTCTGTTCCCAATTCCTTCTTGGAAACGGTGCACTCGATTGTGACAAACACAAAAGTATTAGGAGAATTTGGAAGAAAACCAACCCGGAGGATGATGGGACTCAAAAGTTACCGCATGACACTGAGTCCAAAGCAAACTCGAACCTTCCAATATATGCCTAGTTTTTCTTCACAATTCAACTTATCTCCTTATAAAAAGGACCATCTCCTAGGAAAAATTCCACATAAAATATACAGCAACAAAAAGGCAGAACTATCATGATTTTTCTTTACTACAATAATAGCTTGCACTGGCAAGGCTGAGGTGACCACACAGCTGAAGGACGGTGGTGGGAGTGTCCCGGCCATGCTGGTCTGTGTGGACAGACAAGGTACCTGCGGGGGCTGCTTTCGCACGGGGTGGAGGAAGCGAAGCAGCCTGGCGTGCCCTGCTCTGTGCCACCCCTCACTTCTCTGGTAGCTGCAGATACAATGCACTGCATGCTGAGGGTTCATCTGATAGCTCAGTCTAGACAGAGACCCAGCTGGGACCTGATTACGAATTCTAAATGGCAGAATGCACAAACATGACAAGGCGATAGCCCTTGCAGAATACCAAGCATGGCCTTCCCTTCGTCTTCCAGCTCAAAGCGCAGAGTCTGGAGCTCCTGTTCCATCTCTGCGCGGAAGCCCTCCATGGACTCGCGGTGCGCATCCTTCAGGGCCTGCAGCTCTGCAGAGTGCTTCTGCTGTAAGTGGGTTTCAAGGGCCTGCACGGGAGACAAAGGCTCAGCGCTCCACCGGATTACAGGAGCAAATCGTAAATAAGGCAGAACGCAGCTTCTGAAACACAGCTCGTCAGTAAAAA
>RJWT010050591.1:0-10824 GCA_004365215.1 Cuniculus paca
TATCCTGCTCAGGATATGTGCTGAAGGGCCCCTCTTCACAGGATGGGCCATGCTTTGAAGCACCAAGCAATTATGAAAGTGCTTTAGAAAATCAGGCCCAGAGGAGTTACTACCTCGTCCACAAGAGCTGATGCACAAATTACAGTCTCCCACTCAGGAGCGCCCTGCCACAGGGAATAAAGCCGTGCCCAAGCTTTTCTTTCACCCACCCCAAATCCCACCCTTCTTTCTGAAGAGTTACTTATTTTTTCTCTCTTTTTCTACCTACCTCCCCATTCTCTATCAGCACCCACACACCTTCCTCTACCCTCTTAATTCCAAAGTAACAAAGCTACAGAAAAAATTAATGTTTTTTTTAATAAGTTGAAAATTTCCCTATTCCTGTGGCTTTAAATATTGAAAGGTTTACATATATGATATTTCCAGTGGAGATTTATTATTTAGCTAAGGAACCCAGAGGTGGAAATGTAACAAATCAAACAAACAGGTCTAAAAGAAATAAAAGAGAACCAGGAACAGAACATCAGAGAGAGGAGCTCTTCTTGCTAGAAGGGAGAATCCTGCTCTATAGAAAAACCATGCATTATCTGTAACTCACTCTTCTGCATTCTCTGATGTTGAGACTATGGGAGCTGCTCTTCAACTCTAACTTTTAGATAACTGACAGAAGTGCAAAATTATCTTTCAGTATAAGTAGGCAAATTCTGTCCTACCCAGGAAAAGTTCAAATTACTCTCTTCCCCACTCAGGAGAAAAAAGGTTTTTCCTTTATTTGCATATTCACATCCAATTCCCTTCACAACATATACATTTATGCTTTTTAATTTTTCCTTTGAACCAGTTATACCATCATAATAAGCTAAATCTTCACTGCATGTTCATTTTTATGGGCATTGTGATTTTATATTTTTTTGAAAATTCTTTCAAAATTATTCATGAAGGGCTGGGAGTCTAGCTCAGTGGCCTAGGCACCTGCCTGGCAAGCGTGAGGTCATGAGTTCAATTCCCAGTGCTGAAAAAAAAAATTACTCATGACCATTTTAGATGTCAAGGAGGATAATCCTCATAGTGACTGCTCAAGTTTATAAATAAACCATTAAAATCTCAGAGAACTTGCCTCTAGGAGTGAGTCTTCTAGAATATCCCAAGCAGTCTACAGCCATAGCACCCTGAGCATGCCCGGTATCTTCTAGAGTACCCAAGCACTGGGCCTAAACATGTCTTCTGGTTCTTTCGTCTCTGGCCAAGGGATCAATTCACTACCTATGAGCTTAAACTATTCTCCACTATGAGGCTGCAGAATGCATCAGCATGATGAGTTCTTCTCCCTGGAACCCTGATTGAGAAATTTTGACTATTCAAATCAGGTGTTTCCCACAAAGCACTGTGAACTATTCGTAGGTGCCCCCTGACACACACACACACACACACACACACACACACACACACACACACACTGGGAGTTTAGAAAGAGTATCAAGAACAAGTGCTTCTGGTGTTTCTCCAAGCCCTCAAGAGTGGTAAAGGTAATGTGAGAGACTGAGAAGTTTCTCCAAATGAAACGAAAATTTACTACGAAGAAAATTACAGAACTAGCTTCCTAAGTGCATGACATCGCCTAGGCAAGTTATGATATTTAAAGCATAGTTCTCTTAATCTTGTGATCATGAAACCTGCAAATATTTCATCAAGATAGAAAAATTTAAACCATCATTACCTTGTCCAAATAACCTGTGACCCCCCCCATACAATATCTTAGTTAAGATATTTGTATAATTGCTTTGACCTCATTCTTCCAAGTTCTCTGACGTTAGTCTTGCCCGTTTCACAATAGGATTCTCTACTGAAGCCCTGATCATCACCCAAATGGCTTTACCTCTGAGGTCACTATTTCAACCACCTAGCTCTTCAATCACAATCTTTTTTTCTAGCTGGTTAAAATAATCCCATAAAACTTTTCTCCAGCCTCAGTATATATGATCTAGCTCTCTAACATTTCCCTGTCCATTACCACTTTCCTGTTTTCTTTTCCCTCACTCTCAGCAAATAAGTCAGCGTCACAGAGGAAACAGAAGTCTTCAGATGGGACTATCCTCTACCTCTTCCTACCAAACCTTCACAGTCACTACAGCTCTACGTGTCTTCTACTCCTGTCATCCGCTCCTGCCTCTCAGGGACTGCATATAGACAGCCACTGACTACTTTGCATATCTGTATCTTTGACCCCTTAAAATTCATGGGATCCTTCTCAACTGCAGATAAACATTCAATTGTCCCCTTATTTAAAAATAAAAACAAAACCTTCCTCGATTTGCATTTCCAAAATAAATTTTTGCATTTCTTTTTTTAAATACAGCTCTCTCCCTTTCTCAGCCAAACCCGCTTCAATCTTCTTTTCTTTTGACTTGCTTTAACATGTTTCTGTTCCTTCTCAGCTCACTAAGCCCCTCATCATTCTCTTCCCAGCCTTTAAGTATAGGATTTCCTGAGGTTGACTTCATGCGACCTCCTTTCTTCTTTCTCTGGCCAGAGTTGTGACTCTGAACATCATTTATATATTGATGACTTCCTAATTTAGACCTTCAGTCTTGACCCCCGTCAAGCTCCAAACCCAACACCAAACTCTTGATCCTAGCCCTTAAAATTGTTTTGGTCACCTTAAATTTATCTGTCTCAATGACTGTGACTAACAATTTGGTTAAACAAAACAGAAATTTTGAGGCTGTCCCCAGCCCTTCCCTCTGCCACACTCAGCTGCGTATTTATCTCATTACCAAGTCTTACATTGTTTCTTCCTCTTTATATGTCAAATTCACATCTTTATTTATTACCATCAAAGCTGTTACCACACATTGCCTTGACTATTGCTTGATGAACAACCGCTACCTATGTTGCAAATGGCTCATGGACAGGCATTTGCACAGTAAGTCACTCAAACATGAAAGGCCTGCAGGAGCCAAGACTTTCTGCAGTGGTTAGAGTGAAAGAACTATTCATTCAACAAACATTTTTTTAATCAATATGTTTCTACTCTAGCCTAGGTAATGAGGAAAAGAAAATAATCAAAGAGTCCTTTCTCAAATTCTCACCATCTATTAGGTGGTAGCAATGCTCAGTCAACAACTGTAAAGCTGGGCTTGGTGTGCACCCCTGTAATCCTAGCACTTAGGTGGTTGAGGCAGGAGGATCACTGCCACATCAAGTCCAGCCTGAACTACATAGTGAGACCCTGCCAAAAAAAAAAAAAAAAAAAAAAAAAAAAACTATAGTACAAGGCAGGAGACCAAAAAAAAAAAAATACTGTAAGCAAAATGCTACAGCAAGGGAAGTGGCAGATGCAACTCAAAAAGAGAACTCTCATTTAGTTAAATGTTTAGGAAAAGCTTCCCATAGAAGAGAGTGTCAATAAGTACATTCTAAGAGGAGGTAAGCTCTTAGCAAAGAAGTAATAACCACAGAGTGCAGGGGAAAAGTAATCCAACCTTGTTAATTATGGACTGTTACAGACAAACCTTGTGTCCCCCCAAAGCCTCACGCAAAGTCCAAGACTTTTCGGAGGCAGCTGAATCTAGAGTGTATGATGCTGGGATTACGAATATGTGATTACTAAATCAGTCCGCTGATTGGTTTGGCACCACCCTAACCCCAGTAGCCTAGACAGATTATAAACGGGGCAGAAAGATACTGTTAAGCCCCCTTTGTTTTTGCTGTCTTCCACTGCCATGAGCACTGGCCCATCTGCCATGTGCCACCTTGCCTTGGAGCCAGAAGATGATGGACTGAAACCTCTACAAACTCTTTTCCTGTCTTTAACTTTGGGTGTCAGGTATTTTGTGTCGGCCATGAGAAATGTAACTAAGACATGGACTAGTGAGAGATGGAGCTAGATGAAAGCACGGCTACAAGTTTACTGAGAGAAATTCTTTGCAGCATGGGAAGAGTTTCAAATACAGAATTCTTTTTCCTAAGTGACTTTGCTTTGTTCATAATTTACTTTTTTGGTGACTTCTGTGATTTGGATACAGTTTAAGCACCCCACAAGACTTCATGAGCTGAAATTTAATCCTCATTGTGAGGCATCAGAGGGTGAAAACTTAATCCATGATCTTTAGAGATACGGTGTGTGGGAGATGATTAGGATTAGATAAAATTTTCAGAGTGGAGCCCCCATAATTGAATCCTGGTGGCATGATAAGAGAAAAGAAAGAAACCAGAAGACACACACACACATCTCCTGCCACCTGCTGTACCAGCAAGAAGGCCATCACCAGATGCAAACCCTCGACTTCGTTCCTCCATAACTTGGAACCAAAATAAACTTTTTTTCTTTCTAAATTTAGCCAACCCCAAGTATTTCATTACAGTAACCAAAAAAATGGATTAATGCAGTGACTCACTTAAAATAACTTTAGGTCAACATCACTCCATGAAGACTTGGGAGTAGAGAAGAATGTCATTAAGGACATCAATGCTTCAGCTCTCCATAGTTCCCCACCATGAACTTGAAGCGATGTGACCACAACTTCTGCACTCTTAGTTAGATCTGCACACTATCTAGATTGGCACCTGGAATTCAAGTGTAATGCCTAACAAATTAGCATTGCCCGTTCCTTCACATAAATGTGAGGTGCTCTTTCTCAGAGAGAAGAAAACACATTAAACTTCTCCATCAAAGAAGTCACAGGCATGAGGACTTGTGCAGTTGCCTGTACCCTCATAATCAGAGCAGAAGAGATACAGCAAGATCAGGACAGCAGAAAGCAGCTTGTTTAAGCCTCACAGGCAGCATTTTTTCTTAACTTGTAGTCTAACAAAGAATACAAAGAAAGGAATTATGACAAAATACAGGAAGGACAGAGAATCGAAAGTAAGTAGACAGCCTTGTGCATCACATCCCTCCCTCACCTGTGGCGGAATCACCAATCAATCACAACATTATTTCCTATCAGGCCCAGCAATGGCCTTGAGCCATTTCCAAACTCATTACTCCAAGAAACCACTGTTTATCGAAGTTGGCCCACAAGAAGAAACATCTGTTCTATTCTTAGAATAAGAGAAAGGAAGCTAGAGTTTATAGACCTGAGTTCAAGAGCAAGTTCATACTGTTACCAGGTATGTGACCATGTGCAAATTCACCACTCTCTAAGCCACAACTTACCACAGCTTCGCTCCAACCACCTGTCAGGATTGTGGCAAGACTTCGATGTGAATACTTTGAAAAGAGTAGGGCTCTGTCAAGGTGAGGAGTTCTCCAGATGGAAGACAGTACAATTTGGCACTTCCAAGCCATCTCATGTGCCCTGCTCACAGAACATTCTTGGCACTGGTTAACTGTCTTTAGGATCACATGTGAAGAGAAGGCAGCAGGAGGAACACAGCAACTTCCCGGCACCCCTTATATCTCTTTCTTCTGTTCTCCATCTGAAGAAGACAGCAGGCAAGCCGGTCAGGCTGCTGTCTTTGCTATAATTCTCCTGCCATCTTGATTGACTCCTGTCCAGTCTTACAACTGAAGGAGCTAAGGCCTTTCAGGCTGAAGCCAGTCGTTCCTTAGGAGTTTGTAACACAACTACAAAATACAATCACAGCTGTAGCTAAAGGAAACAGTTTACTGTAGATTAAACATTTTCCTTCTGAATAATAATTATATGAATTTTATGTGAATTTATTTCGCATTTTGTGGCAGTGTAGGGGTAATCAAAGTGTTTTGAATGTACAGGACCTTCCTAGGATAATGAGGCACAAGAATCCTCTAAAACAGAAAATTTCGCTGGAAAATCCAGGTTTTTCTTCAGCAAACTAGAATTTTACCATTGAAAGGTAAAAGAATAATGTTGCCCTTGCAAAGACAGCAATCCTATGAAGGAGGCTGCCAAGAGCATCTGGGAAGGTAGGAGCCCTGTTTATGCTCCTAGCATGCATAGCACACAGCTTACTGCCATTTTTACTCTGTGGTGTGGAAAATGAATTACAGGGGAAACTGAGGGATTGGTTTAGGAGACTATTGGAATAATTCAGGTACAAGATAGTGATAGCTTCCATGAGGCAGTGAAGTGGGGAGATGGCTGGATTGGGGATTATTTTGGAAGTAAAACTGTCCAGATTTCATAATGAGGCAAGTGGAGGAGATGACCAGGCAGGAATTAAAAATACCTCTAACGTATTTCCTCCTCTGAACTGATTGGGTGCAGGTGGTACTTGCTGAAGTGTGAAAGAACAGAGGGAGCACAGCTGAGATCCACAATACTATCGTGAGTACTGAGAGGGTTTTTCCTTCTGACACCAAATATGTGATATCTTTACCAATACTACTCTCCAACTTTCAAATACCATGTAAGTGTCCTGTAGTTCAATCCAATTCTAAATCCAAACACTAAAGGCCAGAGGCGCAGACCTCACAGGCTTAAGAGCTTCATCCCAGGAGACTTGCTTTACTTCAGATGCCAGTTGCAAGTATTAGGTCACCACTACATCTGAAGACCCAGCTATGAATCAGAGATTCCCCCTGCTTGCCTTCCCTCAGATTCAATAATTTGCTAGAATGGCTCACAGAATTTAGGAAGCCACTTTACATACATTTGTCAGTTTATTATAAAGGATAGAAATGAACAGCCAGATGAAGAGGTTCATAGGGTGAAGTCCAGAAAGGTCACCTGATCTCCCATGGAGTTGAGACAGCGCATGGTTGTGTTCACCACCTCAGAAGTTCTCTGAACTCCACTGATTAGGGGATTTTTTTGAAGCCTTCCTTCGATAGGCATGATTGATTAAATCATGGGCCATTGGTAACTAAGCAGTCTCTATCCTCTCTACCTTCCTAGAAGTTGGAAGTGTAAATAAAAGTGACTATGTGGTGGTTCTGATCTCAAACCTGTAGAGTTTTTGTGTATTTCCGTTCTGTATATTGATTGGGTCCCCTGCCTCTGCCATGGAACAAACCTAAACTAGCGTGCTGGAGGATCATCTATGTGGACCAGCACTGAGTTAGCCTGATTGCCTGAGCTGGGGCCTCAGACATGGGAAGGAGTTCAGCCAAGATCAACAAGCTGACTCACAGCTCATCACAGATGTGTGAGGCAGCTTAGCTGAGACCAGAACAACTATCCATCTGAACTTAGCCTAAATTGCTGAACCAGAGAATCACGAGCTAAATAAAATCTTATTTTAAAAAGTCACTAAGTTTTATGTTGATTTGCTATGTACAACAGAAAATCAATACATATTTCTCTGTATCTCTATACAGCAACTTAACAGTTCTACTGCTGGAAGTTATTTTGAAAATAGCAAGGGGCAACATGGTAATCATTGTCGGTTTATTTTTGTTTTGTTTTGAAGTCTTGTATCACATTCTTTGCTTTGTTTTAATTGAACGTTCTGTTTTATTTTGCATTTGTTTTATTCTCTTCAAAATAAAAAAAAATCATTATTGTTTTCCTATTATCTTGTTCCAAAGCCTTTATTGCTTTACTTGTTTTCTATTGATTGATTTGATTCTATTTCGCCTTGTTTGATTTTGTTATGTGTGAAGGTCTAAGCAGCTACTTTGAAGATAAGATGCATCAGGATAGCCTCTGTTGTATTCCTGCAGTCTTATTTGAAGTCCTGTATTGCTTTCATTGTTTTCTTTTGATTGGTTTTATTCTATTCTGTTTTATTTGACTGTATTATACCTGAGGGCATGAGCAGTTATTTTGAAGGTGATAAGAGGCATTATGGTAGCCATTATTGATTTCCTTTAACCTTGTTATGAGGTCTTGTATCATGTTCATTATTTTGTTTTGATTGACTATTCTACTTTGTTTTGTTTGTTTTTATTATGTCTGATGATATAGACAGCTACTTTGAAGATAACAAGATACATTACGGTAGCCACTGTAGTATTTCAACTGCCTTGTTTTGAAGTCCTGTATTGCTTTCATTGTTTTATATTGATTGGTTTTATTCTGTTCTGTTGTGTTTGATTTTATTATTCCTGATGGCATAGGAAGTTATTTTGAAAATAGCAAGGGGAAACATGGTAATCATTGTTGGTTTATTTTTGTTTTGTTTTGAAGTCTTGTATCACATTCTTGGCTTTGTTTTGATTGAACGCTCTGTTTTATTTTGCATTTGTTTTATTCTCTTCAAAAAAAAAACAGTTCTGCTGATGGAAATTTGAGTTGTTCCCTATTTTTCATGTTTTAGTTTTTTGGTTCTAAAATATTCTTAAGCCTCCTATTGTATGTGTACATGGGATTCCATTGGGTATATATCTAGAGTTGAATTTTCTAGTTCAGAGAATAGGTAAGTCTTCCATTTTAACAGTTGATAAGTACATATTTGCAAAACAGTTGAATGAATTCATACTTTTACCACTAGCATGTGGGAGTTCACATTGCTTCATACCCTGTGTCAGTGCTTGGAAATGATAAAACATTGAAAGGTTTGCCTTTGAGATCAAGAGCAAGACAGATTTGCCCATAAACATTACATCTTTTCAACACTGTATTGGGGGTTTAGTCAATGTAGTAAAATAATGAATAAAATATGTAAGTACTGGAAATAAAAAAAAAAGAGATCTGAGCATCTAATTAAGATTGGCCCCTGTCCTGAAACTATCTAGAGTCACCCCATTAAAATAAAAGATACTCAATAATTATCACTTAGGAAATTCCTGGGGTTTGAGGAGTTCTGTACTAGGAACCAGAGACAAAGCCTTTCAGAATACCACAGATACCTAAGATACAGAGGCGACCCCTACCATCCCATCAAGCAGGGTGCCACCTATGAACCAGGGGCTCAGGGAGTAACTAAGGGCCTGATTCAAATCCTGACTCTGCTCTTTCCAGCATACATTACTATGGACAGGTACTTAACGTCTCCTTCTCTTAGTTGCTTCATTTCTAAAATGAAATGTAAATCAGCCTGCCGGGATTCTATAAAAACAAGAGAGTGTGTAAAGTTACCATCTACTCAACAAATACCTGTTGGGTCCCTGCTGTGCATCAGTAACTATTCTGGGGGCTATGAAAGGCGAAGGGGAAAAAGAAACATAAATCCGAGAATGGTGGAGCACACCTGTAATCCCAGCACTCCAGGAGGAGGAGGCAGGAGGACTGCAAGTTTCAGCCCAACCTGGGCAATTTAAAAAGAACCCTATTTCCAAATAAAGTTAAAAGGGAGGGAGGGTTCTCGGGATGTATCTCAGTGAAAAAACCCTGAGTTCAATCCCTATTACTAAAAAAAAAATCCAGCCCTCATAAATTAATGTGCTACAGAGGAGACAGATAATAAACAAATATATGAGAGTGTGTATGGCTCATACTTGACAGTTATAGAGAAAAATTTAGCAGGAAAGACAAATGAGAGGGGATGTCATCATCTTAAATAGAATGATCAGAAAAGGCCTCCCCAGCAAATACTAGTCTGTGGGATAAACCAAAGAAAGACCCAACCAAAAAAGAAAATTACAGGCCAATCTCTCTAATGAACATAGATGTAAAAATCCTCAATAGAATGCTAGCAAACACAATGCAGCAAATCATCAAGAAGATTATATACCACTACCAAGTGGGATTAATCCCAGGAATGCAGGGATGGTTCAACATATCAATAAATGTAATACATCATATTAACAGAGTGAAAGACAAAAATAACATGATCGTCTCAATATATGCAGAAAAAGTCTTTGATAAAGTCCAACACTCTTCATGGTAAAAACCCTAGAGAAAATCAGAATAGATGGTCTTTACCTCAATCTGATAAAAGTCATCTATGACAAACCAACAGCCAACATCATCCTAAATGATCAAAAACAGAAAGCTTTCACTCTAAAATCAGGAACAAGACAAGGTTGTCCACTATCATCATTCCTATTCAATATAGTGCTGGAAACATTTGCCACAGCAATTAGACAGAGAAAGAAATAAAAGGAATAAAGATAGGAGAAGAAGTTTAATTGCCATTGTTTGGAGATGATGTGATACTCTACATAGAAGACTCCAAAAACTCCACTGAAAGACTTCTAGATCTCATAACCAAATTCAGTAACGTAGCTGGATACAAATTCAACACTCAAAAATCAATAGCATTCCTGTATACAAACAACAAACTCACTGAGAGAGAAATTAGGGAAACCACACCCTTCACAATAACATCCAAAAAAATGAAATACTTAGGAATCAAGCTAACAAAGGAAGTAAAAGATTTATACATTGAAAATTGTAGTACTCTGAAAAAAGGAATTGAAAAAGAATTCAGAAATGGAAAGCTATCCCTTGCTTCTGTGAAAATGGCCATACCACCAAAACTGTTACACAGATTTAATGCAATTCTGATCAAAATACCACTAGCATACCTCACAGATCTAGAGAAAACATTCTTAAAATTCATATGGAACCATAAGTGACCAGACTAGCAAAGGCAATCCTGGGCAACAAAAGCAAGGTAGAAGGCATCACAATCCCAGACTTGAAATTATACTACAAAGCTGCTATAATAAAATCGACATGGGACTGGCAAAAAAAAAAAACCAGACTTGAGAATCAGTGGAACAAAACAAAAGATACAGACACAACTACAAACACACTCGACCACC
Organism: Cuniculus paca; assembly: GCA_004365215.1. NCBI lineage: Eukaryota > Metazoa > Chordata > Mammalia > Rodentia > Cuniculidae > Cuniculus > Cuniculus paca. The sequence goes on from RJWT010050591.1 coordinate 10,577, forward strand.
TTATCTTTGGCAAAGGGCCCAAACATGCTCACTGGAAGAAAGGCAGCCCCTTTAATAAGTGGTGTTGGAAAAACTGGCTTTATACATGTCAAAGACTTAAACTATACCCATGCCTATCACCATGCACTAAACTAAAGTCAAAATGGATCAACGATCTAAATATTAAGACAAAAACACCAAACCTACTGGAAGACAAAGTAGGTAGAAATCTCAAGGACATATGGGTAGGCAAAGAGTTTATGAACAAA
>RJWT010050592.1:0-10832 GCA_004365215.1 Cuniculus paca
AAGAAAGCAAGAGACACTAGGGTAAGCATTGTTAATCTCCTGTTGTTATGTTTTGAAAACTGTATAGCTTGCAGTGTTCTGTTTTGAAATGCTATATTATGTTTGACTCTATTCTGTTTTGTTTTGTTTTGTTCTATTTTCAAAAAAAAATATGCTCAGCAATTCTTTCAGTATGTGTGTGATTACTTCTTTTACCTGAGACATTATTTCTGATCTGATTACTTTTCCATTCTCATGAAGTTGTTTCTTTACTTCAGTTGTTATCCTTTCAGAGATTTCAGGTGTGTGACTTCCATTTTCTTCCATGACTGTATCTGCCAGACTTGTTCTATGTGGGCTGGAGGTCTGAGATTGCCTTTTGCTCCTTCATCTTGATATTCTCCTGGGTTCCTACCAGCAAGGTGGTTGTGGGTTCCTAGGCACTTCCTATGTTGGCTGCCCCTCTGTGGTATAGAGGAATGGTTCAGGAACCTGGGTTTCTCTGACCCCAGGTTTACAGGGAGGTAGCAGGGCATGGGGTGGGCTTCTCTAGACCTGTGCAGCTATACTGGGGCATCTTCAATGGCCAGGGGTGCATGGTTTTGGAGCTCCTTCTTCTCTCAGCCTGTGTGTCTACACCAAGGTTCCATGATGGCAGTCACACAAGGGTGTGTTTGTCTGATTCTCCTGGTGGGCAATGGCTGCCTGAAGAAAGCGAGGGTCTTCAGTGGTGGCCTGCAGCTGCACAGTACTTATCTCGTATGTGTCCCTGCTCATGCTGACTGCCTGCAGGAAGCACGTCTTTTGATGGTGGTTGCCAGCAAGTGGAGATGGATCTGTAGTCTATTCTTTTTAATAATAAATCAGTAATAGTATTAATAAAATATTATGTATTTATTATATACCTAATAGGGTAGGTTTTAAAATGTATATTATCTTATTTAATTTTATGCTAACTTCTCAAGATAGCATGGAGTTTATTATTGTGGAAGCAAAGAAATCAGCTAGAGAAGTTAAAAGCTAGAAGGTGGATCAGCAGAAATTCGAATTCAGGACATACTGGTGTGACTCTAAACTGAAGTGATTTTCAGTTTCCCCGCTGCCTGCCTTTAAATCTTGAATGATAAATGTCTTAGTTACTTTTCTCTCATTGTCAAGCCAGAATACATGGTGCCCAAAGTGAAGAAAGGAGAGGTTTATTTCTTATAGTTATGGAGGTTTTGGTCCATACTCAGCTGGTTCCAAGGCAGGTAGGTGTGGCTGAGGGGCAACTGTTCACGGCAGCTGCAAGTGGCAACAGCAAACCATGCAAAAGAGGGAAAAACATGTCTCCTTTCTGAACTTACATTGTATGTTGGCTCCACACCTAGATGGGTGCAGAACTCACACCACCAATCCCAGTACTAGACAATGAATCAATCACAAATGCTAGGTTCGGCTACTTCCTTGACTACATGAGGCTTGGGGGGGGCAACTACAAACCATAATATTCCACCCCTGACCCCCCCAAGACTCATGTACATCCCTTATACAAAAGACATTTAGTCCATATCCAAGAGTTGCCAGAGTCCTAACAGTTTCAGCATTGCTGAAAAGTCCAAGTCCCAAGTCTCTGAGATCTAAGGCAAACTCTTAGCTGCAAGTTCCTGTACAAATGAAAACAAAGTTAAACACTTCCAACATGCAATGGCACAAGATAGACATTACCACTCCAAAAGTTACAAACTGGGGAATACAAAGCATTGGAACCAAAGTAAGTCCAAAATCCAGCAGGGCAAATGTTAAGTCCTATAGCTGTGTGTGCAGCATCTGAAGCCATCTGTGTCAAATTGTGAGCTCCAAAGGGCTTGTGTGGCTCCACCCTCATGGCACTTTTAGAGGTTTTAGTCCCTGCAGCTTTTTTCTTAGGCCCACTCTGCTCAAGCTTTGCAGATTTCCTTAGATGATCCATGCTCCTGGCTTTTTCAAACTTCTGGGGTCTCCACTTTGGTTTCACATTTACAGCTTCACACACTGCCCTCTCAGGGGCACACTGCCTGGCCTCCCAGGCCCTCCAAAATTGGGGTGGAAGCCTTTTTAACCTCAGAACGTATGCATTCTCCATGCACCTAAAACCAGCACCACATGGATGCTGCCAAGGTCCGCTGCCAGCTGGAGCAGTAGCCAGGCTTTCCTCTTTTTTGGCAGAAGGGGTCGATTGCCTGGATTGCTAGGCATTCAGAACCTGATTGCAAGGAACAGATTCTCTATGTCGCTGCCATTTTGGAACCTTGTGTGGCCTCTGTCGCCATTCTGGAATGTGGCACTCTGCAGCTTTCTCCCCAGGGCAAAGTCTTTCACTTTTGTATCTTTGAGGCTGCAAAGGGTGGAGACCTACTGCTTCCCAGGATATTGCCAAGCCATCTTTTGTATTTTTTTGTTCTTGCTCAGCAATCGAGGTTTCAGCTCTATCTTTACAGTCCACAGCTTTCTGATCAAACTCACAATGTTTTAAATCACCATGCTGGGCTCTTTGTTCTTGATTTCCAATACAAATCTGGCTAAAAGCTGCCAACAATAGCCATGCCACTGCCTCAACATTCAACTGCCTTGAAATTTCTTTTGCCAGATTAATCAGGCCACCGCCCTTAATCTCAGTGTCAGGGAAAGTCTCTGGACATGAGCAGAATGCAGACAAACTTTCTGCCAAGCCATAACACACATGGTGTGGAGTCCAACAACCAATGCTGTCCTTCTTCCCAGCAGAAACCTCCTGAGCCTGGTCCTTACTGGCAGGCTTTCTATCAGCCTGTTGGTTTCCTGAGCTCTGACCAGAATCTCCCCTACAGAACAGCCTAAGTTGTTCCAGCTCTATGCATACACGCAACATCTCCAAACCCTTCCAAACCCTTCCCACAAGCCATTCCCAAAGGCTCTTGAACCACATGGTCAAATACAGTCACAGCAATGGCCCCACTCCCAGAATCAAATTCTGTCTTAGTTACTTTTCTCTTGTTGTTGAGACAAAATACCTGACACCCAAAGTGAAATAAGGAGAGGTTTATTTCTTACAGTGATGAAGGTTTTAGTCCATACTCAGCTTGTTCCAAGGCAGGGGGGGCATGGCTGAGGGGCAACCATTCATGGCAGCTGTCAACGGCAAAAGCAAACTGTGCAAAAGAAGGAAAAATGTCTCCTTTCCAACCTTACATTGTATGTCGGCTCCACACCTGGGTGGGTGCAGAACTCACACCACCAATCCCAGCGCTAGACAATGAATCAATCACAAATGCTAGATTCAGCCACTTCCATGACTACATGAGGCTGAGGTGGGGTGCACCTACAAACCATAACAATAAACTCTTGGCCTTTGTATTAATATTGTTCATATTAGTATTGTTTGTATTGCATATTAGTAGCTTGAACACCTTGCAACTTTATACAATAGGACTTTATTTACCCTTCATGTAAACCTGAAAGAAGGAGTCAACCTCGGTGGCAGTCATGAGATCCATGTGCTTGGTGGGTCTGCACCTTCAGCCTATGATTGCTTCCAAGGTGAGTAGAGGTTGACATTTGGACAGCCAGATTTATCAAATTGGGACACATTCTACACACGGTTAAATTTAAATTTCAGATAAACAACAAGTAACTTTTTAGTACAAGTATGTCCCATACAATATTTAGGAAATTTACATTTTTGTTAGTTTTTATTTACTACTCTGGTGATTTGAGTATCAGTGTCCCTGATAAGTATATCCCAAATATCACAGGGATCGTGCTTACATGAAAACATTGTTGTCTGGCAACTGTAGTTGACATCAAAGGGATGATTGGATGGTGGGTGAGCATGGACAATCTTCTAGGAGTTATTGTTTTCTTTTATAGTGAGGCTTGTGAGTGGTAACATTATTTTGCTCACATCCTTTTGGTGACAACTTGTCTATATTATAACCTCACCTAGACAAAAGAGGGATTGGAAAATGTTTTCCAATGTCAACATTAGGCTATGGATCATTATACTATGGCATGAATCATAGTTATACATCTTAGTATCTCCACCCCAGCATAAAAAGCAGGTGTCATATTCCAATTTGCAAGTGGTACTATATCTCCACATGGGAGTTAAGCACTTTGTCCTTACAGATCTGGATGATAGGCCCGTTTCTAGCTATGTGGTTTAAGCAAATTACTTCTATTAGCCTTCGATTCCTTATTGATCAAATAAAGAATGTCCTTAAAGAGTTTTCATGGGAATTAAATCAGATAATTCATGTAAAGTACTTTGCTCTGTGTTTGAAAGCACACAAAGGTAGTTATTTCTATGACTCATAAAACAGAATTATTTGTAAGTTTATTTACTTTGCGTCTTTCTGTAAAATATGTTTTCTGATGGCTAAAAGAAAATAAAAATTACTTTTTAAATTGACACGAACTAGTAAGGTTTGGTTTTTAGGTGGTCATTTCATGAATTGTGGCTAAAAACTTATGATAAGAATTAAAAATATGTAATGGTAACAAAAGTTATTATGCTTGATGTTGGTAATAATTAAAAATTAAAAAGAATCTGAATTTTTTTCAGGTAAGGAAATATTTTTAAGCAGGAATGCTATTAAAAATGAATGATAAATAATGAATATGCATGAGTTATCAGCTGTAGATATTTACCTGAGAAGTTGATTCACACATATACACAAGTTATTACTCTGACTTTTCCTTGCCCTGCCATATAACTTTTTTTGTGCACACTTAGTGTTTCGAACCAAAATAATGTCATTCTTCAGAATGATAGGTATTTTGAAGACATTTGTCAAATAGCCAGCTGTGTTATGGCAGGCCTTTCAGATTCTTTCTCTTGCTTTAATTTACTTTCGGGAGAGAGATACCTGGCAAGGTTTAAGCAAGCATGATAAAGACTAATTAAAGAGTTGTTCCCCAAATCTCCTTGAAATTAGAAGTTGATTCACGGAATAATTCATATTTCATAACTTGAGATAAGCAAAACTTTGAATCTTAGCAAGAAAATTGAAGAGCTGTATGGATTACCCAATTCTTTGCTGTGCAATTGAATTTAGAATGTGATAGAATTTGTGTTTCCAATAAAACCAACTCAGAACAGCTTCATATCACAGAACTAAATTAGACCATAACTGTCCCTAAGTAGTTTGTATAGTAATATTTTCAGTCTTTGATCATACCGTTTAGTGTAGAATTCTGAAGTCCTTGAATAAATTCTATTGTCCCATGTCCTTTGAAGTAGTTCTTGAGAGGGAAGTTACCAGACCCAGTGACAAAATAGGTGATCTAAAGAATATTTTAAAATACTCTGGCTTATGAGTTTATGAATTTTTAAAAATTGTTTTTGAGTCTTTTTTTAAATTGAAGACTTGGGTTGTAATATTATGTGACTGATCACCTGTATTCCAAAACATGTTCAATGGCAGAACATGCTACTATCAAATATCACAGTTTCTGGTGATTACATGAAGCTTATGGGTATCAATGAAGAAGTTACACAGGTATCTTGAACTTGTTTAGGAAGAAAAAACAAACCCCTTGTCTACGATGATTTATTTTCTGCATCCACTCTTCCTTTCTGAAGAACTAGTTAGCATTTATAGATCAATTTTTTATTGTGCGCAAAAACCTTTGTGGTTTTTCTTAGTATAGTTTTCGACTCTGTCTGCTCTTGATACCTGCTATCTTCTAGACTGAGAAGAGAAAGGCATTATTAGACTATCACTGCTGTTTGGTTGTTGCATGTTACAAAGCACAGCTGTGATGTGAGAAAGGTGAGGTGACAGCTGCACCCTCAGGGAGATAATTAGAAGGAATCTCTGAGACTTTGATTCAAACCAAGGAAAAGAAAAAATGGGAAAGAAGTCCGTCTTTGATTTCTGTTCATATTAAATCTGGGGGCAAGCTTATAGAAAACAGGTTGTTTACTTTGAAGTTAAAGGCCTGCATAGAAAAATGGGATTTAAATCTTCTCAGCAGTGACATTTTCATGGATGGCATTAAGAATTTATTGAAAACCTGAAGGGCACACTGAGAACAAACTAAAGAAAAGGGGTTGGGGACGTGTCTGGGGGTATAGGATGTGTGTACTAAGGATGAAAACCAGCTTGGAGAGATGGGGTCAGGACTTCCTGGAAGAGAGGAATACTCCATATAAACTTATGTGGGAAAGGAAGGTTGTGAAAAGTAACCAGAAGACTTAATTGCTGCTATGGCCCTGCACAAGTTTTATTTTTCAAATGTATTTAAAAAATAGGTAGCCACGTTGAGAAATGAGGAGTCCTAAATGACAAATATGCTTGGTCTTTTCTATTTTGTTGTCAGTGAAAAGCTGAATTAAATCACAGATTCTTGGCAAACCATTTTAGTATGATTAAAAACATTCATTACATTTTCCTTCTAAAAGCAGCTTCCCTAAAGCATGGAAAATGTTAAAAATGCATTCACATTAAAGTCCTGTTCTTTTTCTAAATTGGAAAACATGAAAGTACATTAAAAAGTTTTTTTTCCCCAGTGAACACTCATTAGACTAATAAGGAATTTGCGGGTGATAAATGCCCCAAAGGAACATGATCCTAACTCATCTTTTAGTTTTTCTTCTCATAAAAACAACATTTGGAGATAATCCAGTCATGATTGCAATGGTAAGTTTATAGAAAGTAAAATACATAGACATTGAGGTTGACTTGACCTTGGAGTAATAATTCCAAACTCCCACATTACATGAAATAGAGAAAAAAAATGTACTTTAAGTGCATGATTACTTAGACCTTGTTCATGAGTTATTGGTCTCACATGCATCTTGGTGAGCCCTTGCTTCTTTTTATACCGTTTCATTTCCTGGCAGTACTTTTACCATAAATCATTCATGCAAAGAAAGGTAAAATGTAAATGAGCCAATTTTTCTTAGGTGTTAAAATTCTGATTAAAGTTTTAATATGGGCAAAGGTTGAAGCTATCTGCTAAAATAAAATTTTCAGCTACTCCTAGGCTATTTCTGTCTATTATTCACATGCCCTTATCTCATTAGTCAACACTAAGTAGCACTGCATGTTATTATATAGAGGACAATCTTTTGGAAACAAAATGGTGTAAGGTAGGGGTGCTGTCCTAACAATAATTTAGCTAGGAACAGATATTTATGGTTTCATTTACATATATTATTACTTACAGTAAAATCAGCTAGTAAGAGACAGACCCCCAGATGCTAGTAGATTAACACAATGGAAGGTTTTTCATCACTCATGTAAAGTCTGAGATATCTTCTGGGGTAGACAGAATGTCCTAATTCCTAGAACCTGTGACTCTGTTGCTTTACTTAGCAAAAGAGACTTTGGAGCGGTTAAGGATATTGAGAGGGGGAGATTTTTCTGAATTATCTAGTGAGCCTAATGTAATTATAAGGACTCCTACAAAGGAAGGAGGTAGGCAAGATAGACACAGAAGCAGAGGGAGAGAGACTGAAAGATGCTGAGCTGCTGGAAGGATGGGTCCACAAGCCAGGAAAAGCTGGCAGATTCCAGAAGCTAGCAAAGGCTGGGAAACAGATTTTTTTTCTTTAAGCACCTAGAGAAAACACAGCTGTGGTTGACCTGTTTTAGAATTCCTGACCCTCAGAATAGTAAGAGAATAAATTATATGGTTTTTAACCACTGAGTTTGGGTTAGCTGTATAGTAACAATAGGAAACTAATCTACTTTCCATTTGATCATTCAGGAATGCAGTCTCCTTTCATTTTATGACTCCATCTGAGAAGAGGGGTGTTATGGTTATGTGTCTAGGTGGCCCCCCAAGCCTCATGAAGTCATGAAAGCAGCTGAGGCTAGCGTTGGTGATTGGTTCATTGTCTAGTGCTGGGATTGGCAGTGTGAGTGCTGCACCCGCCCAGGGGCAGGAGCCAGCATACAATATAATGGAGGGAAGGAGGCATGCTTTCCCCTTTTTTCCTTTCACTCTTGTTGCTTGTGGCCATCATGAACAACTGCCCCTCAGCCACACCACCCTGCCTTGGAGTCAAATGATTATGGACTGAAACCTCCAAAAACTGTAAGCTAAGCAAACTTTTCCTTTCCTAATTTTGGGCATCAGATATTTTGTCTCAACAATGAGAGAAAAGTAACCAAGACAAGGGCCTTAGAATCTCTGTGTTTCAATTTGTAATAGCCAAGTCTTGGAAACAACCCAAATGCCCATCAATTGAGGAATGGATAAAGAAGATGTGGTACTTTTATACAATGGAGTACTATTCAGCTATAAAAAAAATCACATTGAGTCTTTTATAGGTAAATGGATGAGACTTGAGACCATACTCATAAGTGAAATAAATCAAACACACATGTGTAAACACCGCATTGTCTCCCTAGCGTAAGAAACTGAAAGACTCAGTAAGATACAAAATTCCCAATAAATATGGAGAAATGGTTCTGAAATCCAATGGTGCTTTTATTCTTTGATTTGATTGTTTTAAGTCCCTTTCCTACTATTTGAAGGCAATATGTGAGAAGATAGGAACAGCTCTTTTGAAGAATGAGACACTACGGTAGCCATTGCTGGTTTCTTGTTGGCCGACTTGAAGGCCTGTAACGGTCTTTTGTTTTATCTGGTTTTATATTACTTTGTTTTGTTTGAGTTTACTGTCTGTAAATGTATGAACAACCATTTTGAAGAAAGCAAGAGACACTAGGGTAACCATTGTTAATCTCCTGTTGTTATGTCTTGAAAACCTGTATAGCTTGCAGTGTTCTGTTTTGAAATGCTATATTATGTTTGACTCTATTCTGTTTTGTTTTGCTTTGTTTTGTTTTGTTCTATTCTGTTTAAAATAAAAAAAAAAAGAATCTCTGTGTTTAGCCAGTGGATGAAGAAATAGAAGGAAAGATGGTACATGAGAGACTTTCATGGACAAGGGTTGTGAGCAGCAAACACAATTTCCATTCACATTTCATTGTTTTCACCTGTATCAAGATGTCCTACTGACTAATAATTTCCTTAAACACTATGATCCCCTTATCTGCTTAACAATTTCTTTCTATTATGAGGCTTTTCTGTTGATACAGGTGCTCATACTAGACCTCTGGTGGTCATTGTCAGTACCTCCCTCTCTTCACCTCCCTTACCCAATCTTCGATTCTGTCTGTCTATCCCCTAATTCATTCTTTTTGTCCAACTCCACAGCTATCCTCTTAACCCAAATAGCCATAGAGCTACACTCACCATAGCTGGGCATCCAGGAAGAAGATGAAAACTGTTAGGTGAGCAAAGCCCCATGGATGTCAAACTGAACATCAGCTAGTGGTTATTAACTCTTCCTCATTGCTATTATCCAACACTAGATTTTTAATAACACTACTTGGTCTCTCAAATACTGAATATTGTGCAGCCCATGTAAGGTATTTTCCTCATTTTTCTCAAAGGGAGCTAATGATCTAGTCATTTTAAGCACTTTCAGATGAAGGTAAAAAACAATGAACCAATAAAAAATATATGCATATATTCAATGGTAAAATGATGAATCAGAAAGCCTCAAACAGAAGGGAGGCTCACATTCAAATAACAATCTTTTTTCTGCTTTACATGTGTATCTTGGTTGCTTTTCTCATTGCTGAGACAAAATACCTGACAGTCAAAGTTAAAGGGGGAAAGATTTATTTAGCTCACAATTTTGTAGAGGTTTCAATCCATAATCAGTTGGCTATAAGGTGGTGTGCCCTGAAAGAGGGGCAACAGTTCATGGTGGCAGAGGACAGCAAAAGCAACAAGAGAGAGGGACAAGCTGCTTTTTGTCCTTTACACTGTATCTCATCTACTGGGATTAGAGTGGTGCCAGTCCAATCAGTGGACTGATCTGGCGATCACCCACCCTTAATCCCAGCATTGCACTACTAGTATCAATCACATGCTCTAGACTCAGCCACCTCTGAAAAACCCTGTGATGGCAGGAGGCTTTGGAGGACATCTAGACACAAACCCTAAAACAAAGTGGAATATAAGTTCTTTTTAATTTTTTTGTTTTGGTATTTTTTCCACTTTTTTGTTTGTGCAAATCAATTTTTTGTTATACAGATCAATGTGTTTTATTTTGACAGATTTGTGCATGCACGTATTTTAATCATTTCCTTCCATCACCCTCCTTCCCACCTAGTTTCACATTTTTTTGAACATTTTAATGCATATACAGTAATGATCATATTTATGCCCCCATTATCTGTCTTTACACCCTTCCCCCTTATTCTCTTTCTCTAGTCTAACAATAGTCTGTCCTTTCTTGTCATCTTTTTTAGATTGTATGTGTTAGGGAGAAATGCAATGCTCATCTTTCTGAATCTGGTTTATTTTGCTTAACATGATGATCTCTAGATCCATCTATTTTTCTGCACATGACAAAATTTCCTTCTTTTCTGTGGATGAATAATACTCCATTTTGTATGTACAAGGGCTGATTAAAATATACAGTGGAGATTTACATTGCCATTAATTCCCTTTAAAATACCCCCTTTACTTTAAACACGCTTATCTCTGTTCTTGCCACTTTCTGAAGCAATCATAGAAACTCACTTTTGTGAGTATCTTTATGAGATGTGGTAAAAATACAATGCGTGCTACTGCTGAGTGCTATCCAACAAAAAGGCAGGCTGGTAAAAACATTACAGCGTGTCCTCAAACACTTTATTCACAGATGTGGCACTATGTGACTTCTGGCTCTTCCCCAAAGTCAAAATGACCATGAAAGGCAAACATTTTGAATAGATTCAGAATACTGGGGTCAGCCACAATAGTACAACTAGAGACACTTATGAGTAAGGACTTCTAGAACAGCTTCAGAAAATGGCTTGTTTCACTTAAGCCTCATTACAATG
>RJWT010050593.1:0-10827 GCA_004365215.1 Cuniculus paca
TGCTTCTGGCCTCCCCATCTCTCTTGCTCTGCCACAGTCCTTGCAAAACCCTTGCCTCTTCCTACAATCGGCTCTCAGCTCCCTGCTCTCCCTTTTCTTGTACTTCTTTCAAATCTTTGTTCAAATGTCACATTCTCACTCCATCTCACAAGTCACACACAAGTTCCACTCCACCAATGCTCATCTTTCTTTTTAGTGCTGATTTCCTAGGATGTATTGTAGATCCACTCGTTTACATATTTATTATCTCCACCTGTAGTAGACTATGAACTCCTCGAAGGACGTAGTTTCACTATGCAGATAAGTGTTTTATCTGCAGTACGTGGGATAGATCTTACATTTAGTAGGATCTCCAAATTTCATAGGAGGAGTGCATAAATAGACAGTCACTAAAAAGAGATGAAAAGATGTCTAAAATTGGTTGCTAAATGATCAAAAGGAGGCAAGCTTGCCATGTAATCTCACTATTTCTTGGATATTAATTCCAGATTTGTCAATGTATATCTACATGTATATAAGCTATGCGAAAAACATCTAGAAAGACATATATATATATATATAATATTAGCTGTACATTTTTGTGACTTTTGTTATATTTTTATTATTTTTAGTTTAAAATAAAAATAACTATGTATCTTTTAAGTAGCCAGAAAAATGTAAAAAAAAAAAAAAGTACAGAAACAAACCTGAAAACAGGTTTTGACTCCACGTCAAATATGGGGCAGTAGTATACCATCTGACCCAAAAAGTCTATTTGTAATGATACAGCTAAGAGAACTACCAGGGTATCTACAGAAAATAATTTGTTCAATACTATTCAAGGCACACCATATTTATTAGTCAGTTTTCTCATCAATAGGACACAATGCCTAAACTAACACTTACGCTTTAAAGCAGGAGAGGTTTATTTTTGCTCACAGTTTTAGAGTAGAAGCAGCCTGATGGACGTGCAGCATGGAGAAAAACCCTCAAACGTAGTAGCTAGGTCTTTGAATGAAGGAAAAGATTATATGTATGTAGGTTTACATACATAACTGTATGTATGTATATGTGTGCAACACAGATAACTATGCTACTAATCTCCATTAATTCATCAAAACAAAGTTTGTCTTGTCATTGTTTATTTGATCATTTTTTATGCCTAGATCTTGTAACCTGAACAACTACTTCTAAGACAGCAATATGGAATGTATTAACTAGTGTTGATTTCTTACCGTTATTTTGTTTTGTTTTATTTTTTAAATTCTGTATTATTTCTATCCTTTTTTCTGTTTCGTGTTTTAAAATAAAAAAATAAAAATAAAATAAAATAAAACGTAGCAGCTGGGAAGCAGAGAAATGGGAGGAGCTGGGAACAAGAATACATTTTCTACCTCATGTCCCCAGTGACCCACCTGAAAGGAACACATTTTGCTATGAACTCATCAATGGATTAACCTACCAGTGAATACGTTGTCCCCATGATCTAGTCATGTTCAATAAGGTTCACTTCCGAATGCATGAACTTTTGTGAGCCATTTTATATCTAAACTATAGTCATTCATAGTAGCTAAAAACTGCAAAAGGCCCAAATTGCCATTAACAAATACTGAAATTACACTGTAGAGCATACAGTACTCATAATGGAATACCAATAAAAATGAACATACTACTAATATGTGCAACAACATCAGTTACTCTCTAGAATATGTTAAGTGAGAAAGGATACATGAAGAAAATGCCTACTGTAGCATGCCATTCATATAAAATTTAAAAATAAGCAAAAGCAATCATCGATGATGGAAATCAGAAAGTTGATTCCCTATAGAACTAAATGGAAGGGGCATGGAGGAATTCCCTGGAGTATGATGTTGTGCATACGGACTGGGAGTTGTTTATATTGGTGTGAACGTTCAGCAAAGAGCATAAAGATTCAGGATTATGATCATACATTTTTATTGCTGGCAAATTATGCCTCCATAAGTTACTGTTAGCATTAATTATTGGTATGCCAGAAAAACTCAGCTTTTGGATTTCCTTGTTTCAGCATCTTATGAAATGAAATAGTTAGAAATTTCAAGTGCTTTTTAGCCTTGCATTTCTCCTTTTGCATTCCAGTATCAGTTCCTTTATAATGCTCTTCATGAAGAAAAAGAACAACTTGTTTGTAATAACCCATGAGCAAATTCCTTCACACACATAAAACTTGCAGGAAGTCTCTGGAATTATAAAAGTTTGAACAGGAGACCATTTTGGTCTAATGTATGCAATCCAATATAACACAATGTCTTATGTCTAGGGAATATATTAGCAAAATTACTTTTTATTACAAAGTGCTAGGAGTTCAAGAAATTCTTTATGACTCACTAAAGTGGTACCAAAGTGTGGAATATTTCGCTGTTTTGCTGCCGTGTTTTCCAGAAACCACACACCTTATATTGAATGAATCTGTAATTGTTGAGCAATTTCATTTTCCAACAGAACAGCACTTTGGAGACTGTGTTTTTCTGAGAGGTCATGAAAAGAAAATTGGAAATATTACATATTTGCTGACATGACATTGAAGGGTCCTTTCATTTAGCATTTTTGTTTTCTCTCTGAATGAAAGCAAAAGTCTCTTTAAAGACCAAAATGATTCCTTTGGGTTCTCTCCATGAATGAATACCATTTATCCCATTATTTGAAGCAAAATATCTTACAAATAAGGACACAGCTAGTTATTTTGTTGTTATTTTGTAAACATGTAAAATCCTTGCTCTTTGCACAAATCAAATGTGCGTCCTGAAAATACTAAGTGGTCTTACTTTTACAGTCTCTTATTGCATCATCCTTTTTCTTTATTTTTGAGGGAGGAAATTTTTACTTTCCTTTTAACTGTTTCATCTCAAACAGGATTTTTGCTGGAAACTTTCACTGAGTTAGGTTTTTGCCCTACCCATGCAGAAGGTTCTGAGTTTAATGCTAAAATTATTATCAAAATAGTGAGCCCCATTTATGACCTTGCACCAAAAGCCATTTCTTTTTATTTTCCTTGTTTGAAAGCCTGGATTTGTGTGGATCCAGTGAACTAAGTGAAGGTTTAATGAAGGTCAGGGTCTGGACACAGAAACAACCTTTCCATTTTAATGAGTTCCCAAGATACCTTTCTTTATTTCAGGGAAGGACTCAATTCCCTTTAGTGCAAACAGTGATACCACAACATACTACCTGGGTACTTTCTTCCTAGAAATACATATTAACTCACATAATTTTGGGAATCTAGCTTCTCTTTCTCCTTTTCAGTTCTTAAACTGAATGATTCATTAAACTTTGTGTATTCTGGTTGGGTTCAATATTTATCTTCTCAGAATAGCTGTATGTGAAATTTATCATGATGCTTATTTGTGCTAATTTGATAAAATTTCACAATTGTTTTATGATTAGACAATTTATTTGTATATACTTGTATATGAGTAGTATACATGGATACTCATGTATCTATTCATATGTGAGTAGATAGTATTTATCCATATGTAACACATATTTCATATAAATATATTTTAGTAAAATGTTAAGGGGACAGTATATTGTTATTAAAAATTAGGGAAAAAAAGCCAGAGAATACTCCAGGTGAATATATGAAAGAGAAGGGAAAAATAGCTAAATAAGCATGTAAATCTCTAAAAAGCATGCAGAGGTAAAACTGAGATTTTTTTCTAAAAACTATTAGAAACAAATAGAATATATAAATACACACATTAGTTGCATAGAGCTGGATTTGAATTTACAGAGTAAGTGATGTTTTCTAACAAAATAAAAAGACCATATTGGTCCAAAGAAGGTAGGAAATAAAACAGATTAGGTAAAATAAATAATCCTCTAAGAAAAAAACATGTTCTTACTCCCTTACATCTTTTTATCTATCCTTTAAAATAGAATATACTTTTAAAATTTGTTCAAATTCTATAAATGGCTTAAGGTAGCCTCCCAATATATTTTATGATAAAGTATAGCTTTATACCAAACTTTTACAAAAAATACTAAAAATAGAAACACGTTAATTTTACATGCAAATATAGATATAAATTTTTTTAAAAACAATAACATGAAATCCAAAATATATCCAAAGAGTAATACAGACTATTACCAAGATTCCAGAGTGTTTCAGGGTCTGCAAACTCATTCCATTAATTCATCATGACAAACAAAATCAAAGTACATAATCATCTGACACCACCATTGGTACTACAAACCATGCATAATACAGAAATTGAAGAAAATCACTTACCATAAAAAACTACATCCCACGACAAACATCAAATTAAACACGGACATGCTCCATAGTCACTTTCATTAAAGTGAATCGCAGGCAGAGGAGTCAGTGATTACTTTGTCTTGGGCACCTTAGTTAACAAAACAAGAATAGAAAAGGGGTATCAGTATCAGGACAAGAAACTAAAATGATCTTTATTTGAAGATTGCATGACTAAAGACTTCAGCAAGTAGATAAAGGAAAAAAGAATGAGGGAGGCAAGAAAAGAACCAACTAACCAAAGAAAGAATGAAGAAAAGTGAGGAAGGTGGGAGCAAAGCTCTTGCAAAGCAAAATTAAGTACTAGAATTAAATGAATAACATACCTAAATCCAAAATAAATACACGAATATGGTTTACATTATGCTAATAATGCATGTTTAAGTATGTTTAAATCTAAATTGTGAAAATCATACATACATAAACATTTAAGATTAAATTTGCAAGCTGGGCCTGGTGGTGCACGCCTGTAATCCCAGCAGTTGGGAGGCTGATATCAGAGGATTATTGTGAGTTCAAGACCAGCCTGGGCTACAAAGTGAGCTCAAGGCCAGCCTGAACATCATAATGAGATGCTGTCTCAAAAAGACAAGGGCTGGGAATCTAGCTCAGTGGCCTAAGTGCCTGCCTGGCAAGCGCAAGGTCCTGAGTTCAATCTCCGGTGCTGCAAAAAAAAAAAGATTAAATTTGCAAAGAACACTACAAGATTCATGTAAAAACAACCAAAGATTTGTGGTTAGACAGAAAATATGTCCTGAACTAATAGAAAAAAATATTTTTCTGCTGATGAATATATAGCATCATGGAAATGTCAACCACTCCAAAAATTAATGTGCATATGCAATTCTAAGTAGGTTATATTAACTAGATTACAATAATTTTAAAATTAATATACCACTGAATATCTTAGATAACAAAAAAATTTTAAGAAAAGAACAAGGTAATGTATATTAGTGAGGGTGGGGTTTGCATTTCTCCTTTTCCAGATAGTAAAACTTGGTATAAAACCATGCAGTTAAAATCATATTGATAATCAATAAAAGCTAAATCAATCAAAGAAAGGGAATATGAAGTCCATAATTCATGAAACTCTATATTTAATATATGATATAAGTAGTATTTCAATTGCTTAACAAGAGATTAGTTTATTAAGTAGTATGAGCATAATTTATTGCTTATTTGGGAGTAAACAAAATAAAAAAGAAACAAAGTATTTCAAATGAGTTAATGTTGAACTATTCAAAAACTAAATATTAGAAGAGTACTATCAAGAAATATTCTCTTTATATAAATATTATAAATCTTTGAATGAGATAAAACATCCTAATGAAAATATTCAGAATCAATCCAAATTTGCTTAAATTGAATTTTTATTTTTAAAAAAGCAGAAATTACCATAATAATCTGTGGAGAATATTTGCAATATCTGTAGAAGACAAAGAATACGTATTCTTTTTTTATAATTTTTAAAATTTTTCTGAGAAACTAAAACACAACTCGATAGCAAAATAATAAAAGAATGCAATAGTTAATACACCATATATCATTATCTTCAAAGTATAGTAGTCCAAATACCAGAGTGTGGTATTTTTAATATGTAAATGGTACCTAGAGACAAACAGCAGCACATGCATAGTATCATAGAAGCATGACACAATTTTTAAAAGGCAAGATTTTGAAAAGGTAGTTCTCAGAAGATGCAATGGAAGTGGTCCCTCCATGAAGCTCAACCTTCTTAGAGTCACAGTGAGATTGCATTTAGCCCAGGGTCACACCATTTTCATGTCACCACCAAAACTGTAGAGCACAGATAAAAGGAACTAGCTGTAGTACTGTGGGCATGGATGGCCTGTTGACCTCAGATGAGTAGGATCCTCCTGTAAGCCTGGAAAGAGACTCCTGTTCTAGGGCATGATTTATGAGTCACTGCTTACTGTCCAAACATTTGTTTGTTTCTTATGTCTTAAAAAATCAATGAAATAAGTATAAGTTTCATTTACGCCTGACCAAACACACTCATGGCCTCACTAGAATCAAGCCAACATTTATCAGGTCCCTGTCCCGAAAACTCTGACAAAAGCTAGGGTAACACTCCTGAGCAGAAGGCTGGATGACCTAAGAACTCTGACAAAATCTAGGGTAGAGGGCTGGAGACCAGAGCTGGCTGCTTTCCCAGGGACTTTGGGTATGGTCTGTGTGAAGATGGAGATAACTTCTAGCAGAAGCAGCAGTATTGGCCATCAGAAAGATGAGAATTGGAGGTTCACTTCTCCCCTTTAAATAGAAAAGTGATTTCTACTCCACGGCAATGTTTGAAGTTTAAGCGATGTCATTGTGCAGAAATAAGATATTCATGTCATATATATTTATATATAATCTCATGAATACTAATATTTGATGTATAATATGTAAAAACATAGCTTGAAGGACTGGTGTTCATGAACTTATTTCTAGAAGACATGATCCTCTCAGGTAGTTACTTTTACTGTCTCTGTTATGTGAAATAGGAAATCAAAGCACAGGAACATTAAATAGCTTTACCAAGGTCACCTAGCTTTTAAGGGCCAGAGCTGGATTTGGTGCTGGATTTGGTGTCTTCCCCAAATGCTATATTAATTCACTTGCCAGGTTGTAACAGTGACTTCAGAACAAGCTTAGCAAACAGGATCTAATAAATAAAAATAGCAACGTGTAGTTTTCTATCTACATACATAACTATATACATCACATTCTGAAAAATGAATCTATAAATGCTTTGTGTTGTTTTACTTAGGTAAATCTTTTATTGTTGTCTGTTTATTCATTGGTATTTTAATCTTACTATAATCTACCCCAAACTCTCATACTCAGAGTATGTTTTTCACTTTTAGGTAAATTACATATTTGTTAAATCTATATTTTCCCAAAATATATAAATTGCTAACAGCACCGCACCAGTGAAACCAAAGGCATCGAGCTTTGGCCACACTAAGGGCTCTGGTCATGCTGAGTACCAAACTCTTTTGTTCTCTGAAGCGACTCCTGGTGGTGTTGCTTCGCCTTTACAGAAGAGGACAATGATGCTCTGACTATCCCATAAAACAATAGAAAGATTGGAGGAAAGCAGGCTAACCGTCAGCCCTAGGTTTTTTGTGTGTTCTGTTGTAAGTCAAGCCACCACTATGTAAATACCTATGACTTAGTTTAGAGAACTTCATCTAGCAAAAGCTCTTCAGCAACACATCCCTTCAGAGCAGGAGGCAAAACCGTGCAGACACTTTCAATAACTCAGGGAGCAAAAAACCAACTTCCCATCATTTATGTGTTTGCATTCACACCTTCCTCTCCCCATTCAGTAGTTTTTCTGCTCTTTTGTCTTTTCCTCCTGAGGATAAGTAAAATCAGAAGGAAGATCAAGCTCAATCAGTCAATTACAACCACTTGTCAGTAAGTAAAAAGCAGGGATGGAGAGTTGGTAGGCAAGGATTTGAAGACAACTTGAGAGATTAGCTGTGAATTTCAATTATCCTCAGACTCCCGCCCTCCATTAACATGAATAATTGAGAAGCCACAGCCTGAGAGACTGGAGGACTGAGAAAATGCTGGAGCTGCAGGACACCTGAAGGTGGTCTTGCTCAACATTCTCTGTGTATATAGGAGGAAACTTAGGGCCAGTGCAAGAAGCTTGCTAACGGCAGATCTGGTGGTTCCCAGATACTTAGCTCCTGGGCCTATGGTTACATGAAAAAAAAATCTAATCTCATGTGAGTAACAGTAGAATTTCATCTAATTTATGAGAACATTTCCAACATAATGAAAGTTTCCATGGGAGCAGAGCGTGATGGGAAAATTCCTAGAAATCAGATGGCTTAGTTCTAATTAGGGTGTAATGTGTGATCTCGGGTAAACAGTCTAACTTCTCAGGGCCTTCGTTTTCTCAAGAAGAAAGGAAAAGTTATCCCTGCTTTGACTGTTGCACAAGGGCTTAACGAAGGTCAGAGGACATAAGAATAATAATATATTAATGGTAATAGTGGGGGAGCTTTTGTATGCCAAATAGAGTACAAAATGCTCAACATGCTCAGGACAGATTTGTGACTCAGGTTATCTTGAATATTTGGAAAAGAAAGCCCAAAAAGTTTAAATAATGTATTCAAGAGCACATAGATAAGTCACATGAAAAATATTTTGTTAGCTCTATGGATTATAAAATGAGGAAGGGAAAGGGCAATAAAGAGAAAGAGAGAAGTCTCCCACCATCATTGCTATGAAGACAAGCTGGATTCACTACTGTGAACTCATCACTCTTTCTGAATTCTGGTTGGCTTGGAAAGAAAGCAGCATTTCAAGAAGCTGTTGAGAATGTATGTTCTCAAAATAAATTAGTCAGGCAGGAGCATTCAAGATCTCTAAGGCTCAACTGATATTTTAGACTTTAGCCAGAGGAGCTAGCTAACTGTGGAAGAATTTGGGGGAGTGAGATCTTATCTTAGGTTCATTTTAAGGAAGATCAACCAGATGTCTAAGTCTAAAATGCATACGGAGGGGCTTATGTAAATAAGAAACTGCTTTTGGAATCCTTGATCAGTGTTAAGAATCCTATATCCAGTTCTTTTGTTGCCTTCAAGGACAGTTTTAGGTTAGTAATTGGAAAACGGAAGAAAGGGAGTAGGCATAGTATCCTTCTCCTTATCTGAACAAATATTTATCAACAGAAGAATATTCACGTCACAAGATGTGAGAAACTAGAAAGACTTTAGAAAATGAAATTCTAAGGCTGGCATGTACAACTCAGTGGTTAAGCACTTGTTTTACATATTCGGAGCCCTGGCTGGGTTAAATTACCACCACTGAAAAAAAAAAAGTAAAAATCAAGCCAACAAACAAAGAACAAAATATGCCAATACACCAAGTAACACAACCAAGGAAAAAAATGAATCTTTATCATCATCAACCATAGCAGGGTAGTGGAAATTTTAAACGACTTCTCCTCCCTTTCTCCAGCCGAAAGTCCAGTGACCAGAAAGCCCTTGTGATAAGGACCCTGCCTTGACAGGACTTGAGCATCCCTCACTTCCATTTCCTATAGGCGTGGATCTCTATTCGCACAACAGACACTCACTGAGCACCAGGTGACAGCATGCAGACTTGGTATCAAGTGAAGGAAAATAGTCCGTCCCAGACTCCATGCCACCATCCATATCCCTTAGAGAATCTAATTCAATGCTTTGGTGAGAAAAAAGGTGTAGCATTTCTGTCATGCCTCTAAGATGACACAACCTAAGGATGCCACTTAAGTGAAGAAGGACAGAAGAACACAAAGAACCAGAAATAAAGGGGAAGAGTGTGTTGCACATGTGCAAAGATCCTGAGTAGCGAGATTGTAGATCATCTGGGAACTTCAATTAGCTCTATAAAGAGGACCTGGGAGGGAGAAAATACCAGGAAATAAATCATGAAAGTTCTTACATACCTGTTAAAAATGTCCAGAGTTTATCTCAAAGGCAGTAGTGCGTAACTGAAAGATTTTAAACTGACAGGGCAACATGGGCAAGTTCCCGTTACAATATTGTGTGGGGAGAGATTGTATGAGCCAAGGGGAAGGCAAGAGATGCCATGGTGAAGCCAGAGCAAGCTGGAGTGATGGAGAAAAAGTAGGAGCGCAAGCTCAGATTATATGAAGACCCTGTGCCATGTGCCTGAATCAGAGGCTAGAAGATGGCACCTTGACTCCAGTTATAGGATTTGGGAGTGCGACGTATCTCTACCATCACCCAGCAAACCTCTGCCTTGACTTTCCTTTGCTCCTTGACAATACTTAACTAAATCTCACTCCAATACCCCCTAAGCTGCTTGAAGAAGAGTCCATGTCTGGCCAGCCTTGTCCCATCCTTTCTGTCTTTTCATTCTAGAGGAGCACTTCGCACATGGGAGATGCTGAAGAATAATCTGGTAAACCATAAAGCTCTTCTTTTACAGTGAAGAAAGTGACTGGTATAAGACCAAAGGACTTCAGCAACAACTGAGCTAGGAGCAGCACCAACATGGCATGGCTCAGCCATTTGCCAAGTGTCCCCAGAGCCATCTACTTAGTGAACATGCAGGCTGGAATTCAGAGGTTCCAACCTGGCCTCCACCTTCTACCTGCTGTGCAGCTACTGCCACTACTTCCACAGTGGCAAGAGCTCCTGTGGAAGCCTGGAGCCACGATGGTGTCAGGAAACTGGTGCCCAGAAAGACTCACCTTTCTCTGGGAACAATTCAGCAATAATTCATGCAAAGTCCATTTCATTCTTTTGCTTTTGCTTCTTTTTCTGTTAGCTCTTATTTTCCTATATTATCATTTTCTTTTGTATCTTAATATGATCCAAGCTGAATGCCTTAATGCCATATTGAAAATTTTACCTCCTACTGACAATGAACCCAGCAAGGTAGTATTTGAACAAATAATTTTTCATTTATCTCTCGTGGGCTCTAATCTCCTGCTTCTGAAGCTGGCATGAAGGAAGCAGAAGTATGCATATGCTATTTTCAATGAAGGGAGGTAGATTTCTTCTTCAGTTTTGGTTAGGGAGGTC
>RJWT010050594.1:0-10833 GCA_004365215.1 Cuniculus paca
TTTTACTTCATATAAGATTCCCAAGATTTCACAGGATTTCCACCACATTAGCATTTTCCAAAATATGATACTGCGAAGAGGAGGCGAGTAATGCTGCTGTCTCAGTATCTCTTTCCTCTGTCAGTCATGGCTGCACATTTGGGTTAATCAGCAGCGTTTTCAGATCTTGCACCCCCCAGGACTCCTCAGAGAGCTTATTTTCCTGCACACTTCATCACCATCCCCCACACATGTTGGGGGGAGGGCATCTATCCGTAGCTTCCTTGATGTTTTGTAGGGTGATCTGAATTGAGACTAGCAGTATGTCACTGAGCCACATTTTCCAATTAGGACACCTTATCTGTGTTTAGTTGCTACTAAGGGAACAAGTTGGTAATGTACGGAATATCTCAAAACACTTGGTTAGCATGGCTTGTCGAGAACCGACAGTTTTGCCACCAGATACAACGAGCAGAGAGAAAAACCTAAGTATCTAACATGGCAGGGGAAGTCCAGCCCCTCCAGCACTAGCCGTGTGGGCACTGACAAGATGCCAAATGCCTGTTTCTCCTCTTGTAAACTTAGAATAATACGTGCTTTCCACAGCACCAGTAAGGCATCGCAGCAGTACGCATAGTATCACACCAACTGGCCTTCAATAAGGGCTGCTGATTATCCGCAGTTTTCTTTCTCTAGCATGTTGGAATGGGTGATTGCTCAGAGGTACTGCAGATGCCTTAATAAAGTAAACCACACTTTTACAGGAACTAGTGACATGTTCTACAGGGAAAGGGGCAGAAAGACTCTGGCTGAAAGAAAACCCACTTGAAACCGAGGCTGTATTTATCTTAATAGGTTACTGCTGCTGCTGCTGCTGCTGCTGCTGCTGCTGCTGCTGCTGCAATTCCAAGTTACAGGGTAAAAAGTTAATGTGGCCAGATTTCCCTGCCCGATCCCTGCCACACCCCCACTGGCAACCTCATTCTTGGTGAGGAAGAAAGAATGAAATCTATAGTTACCTTGAAAAGCATCTGTGCAAAAAGAAAGCCCAGATTCATAAGTAATCTGACTTCTGCATCACTTTTCGAAACAGTATCCTGTTACCCGCTAAAGCAAACAGCGCGGTTTCCACCCCAGGAACTGACAGGCCCTGCAAAAGGGCAGATTGGAAAAGATTAAATATTTGTGCAGAAACCCAGGCCCCACTCTGCAGAGGGCTGCCTTGGTCTGGGATAAAAGGAAAGGAGAGCGGGAAGGAGCTGGGAACGGAGAAGCCAGGCTTATCTGAGTAGAGGAAGGACTGGGCTGGGAGGAGGAGGTGCAGACAGGAGAGAAAAGTACAGAGGGGTCTCAGGCAGGTGGGTGGCAGGGGTGCCGTGAGACTGCCCTTTGACCCCTGCCCTGGAACTGGCCACGTGGCTCAGGAGCAGACAGAAAGGGCAGACCCTGAGCTCTGAAGTTGCCAGACTGTGGTGGCAGAGAAGGGCAACTCTGGGGACCACTGCCACCCATCAGCAGCACCATGTTCATCTGTGGAGCGGAGGGAGAGAGTGGAGGGAGGAAGAGGGAGTGGGGATGGGTGGGCAGGGGCAGAGGCCGGGGAAGCCTGAACTGGCCTGCTTGCCAGTGGACACCAAAGAAACACTTGAGAAAAGGGAGAGGTGCTGGAAAATTGTTTAAAACAAAAAATTGGAGTTTTCAACTCTGCTGACAGCCTATCAAAGCTAGTTTTCTGGCTCTGAGGCATTTTAGTGGCTGCCAAAAACTTAGGACTTAAAAGAGAGAAAAAGAAGAGGAAAGGGGAAAGTCCTCACACAATGGAGGGGCCTGCGTGGGCAGGGGAGAGATGGCTGATAAGATGAGGCGCTCGGAGGAGCTGGATTCTCTGTGCACTTTGGAGCTCCTCCGGGCCCACCACGAAGATGAACGGGGGCTGGTGTGCCTCCGCCGCCACCACCACCACCACCACCACCGGAAAAACAGGCCCTGGGGCCCCTTTGAACTCAGCTCAAGTTACCCAAGCCTGAGGAGGAAGAGGAGGAGGCGAGGCTAGGGTAGGACAGGCCACAGTCCCCTGGGCTGGTTTAGGGACAGTGCTAGCCAGCAGCATATGACAATCCTAGGGACACTTTCCAAACAATGCTGGTGCTGGGTCCAGCTCACTTGATTAAATCAAACTCGTGAAGTGTTTTATTTTTTTAATTCCCCCGTGATATGTAAAGTGCTACCAGGTCCATGAAACCAGGCAAGAGAACTGCAGTTCCCCTCCCGGTGGGAGACCTTGATACTGGGAGAACAGTGCCCAGGACATTGGTCTGTGGCTCCTGCTGTGCCCCAGGTTCTAAGAAACTCCCTGCCTCCCAGTAATGGCTCAGAGCCTGTCCCAAGGATCAAAGCAGCTGGACCTAGTCATCAAGGCAGAGAGGGGACAAAAGCGAACAGGAAGCATACGATATTCTACAAGCATTTGAGTGAGTGTGTGGCTGGCACTGTGATGCCAATGGCGAGCCCAGCTGGTTCTGTTGCCTGGGTTTTCTATGCATGTTAAGCCATCACGCTCAGGTCCAAGTTTCAGAACAGTAACTGAGTGACTCTTCACACAAATATAAAATGAACGTATGTCAAAGGCTTTATCCAGCCCATTCATTGGTGTTCAGACCAGTTCAGGGAGACTTGTGTTTCTGGGTCATTTACAAAAGGCATGTCAGCATAACATGATTAGGCGATATACAAACTGATTAATGCCTTATAGGTAAATAAAATGTATACTTTGGAGTCATGTTTTAGCCTGCCAGCTAGAAGTTGTATCTCTACTAAGCAAAAGTGTACAACTTAACACATAACTTCTCTAATTCAGGAATTTTAAACAACAGTAAACAGTGAATTAAAGACAATATTTTTGCCTCAGAAAATATTGAAAGGACATAATTGTGGCTCATCTATTTGCCTTATTTCTAAGTTTTTACCCATTTTTCCTGGTAGTAAGAATAAGGTGTTAAGATCGCAGATCTAAAGAAGAAATGCAGAAGTGGCAACACACATGAAAAGCTAGAATCTACAGAATTACAAACAGAGGAAGTACAGAACCTGCTAGTTATGCTGACAGCCTGTTCAGAGGTCACACACACATCAGCTGTGGCCACCAGTCCTTAAGATCCAGGGAAGACGGATTCAATCTTTTATTCTGCAAACTTTGGAAACTCCAGCTCTAACAGGCTTGCCAGATTTCTGTTACTATAATAAAAGCAGTTGATATGCTCAACTCATACAAGTTTTACTTTGTACTATAGTGAGGACCTAGAGTACCCCCCAAAGGCCCACATGTGGCACTACAAAAAGGTGGGGAACTTTTAGAAAATGAGGCCTAGCAAAAATTCTCAACAAGATACTGGCAAACAATACAGAGACTCATCAAAAAGATCATGCATCATGATCAAACAGGTTTCAGGCATGGTTCACATGATCATGTCAATACCTACAGAGAAAGCCTCTGATAAACCCCAACATCCATTCATGATGAAAATCCTGAAGAAAACATGTAGAAGACCACATGGATGGCTCTCCTTGAATACAGAGCAATTGCCTCCACCTTGGCTAAACCTGGCCCTGTCTCCATGTACTGATGTATACAGAGCTGGCAAAGCCATTTCCTTTTCCTTTCAATTGGCTCTAAGCAATGTAAATAGGGCTGGCTGAGGCACTGATGCATAATCTTTGAAGCCAAGTGACAACCCTGTTTCCTCGCCTTGGTGGCTCACTTTAAATGGTCGAGCCGAGCAGGATGACAGAGCCAATGCTCCAGGAATGTCAGCTGGGTTCAAGCCTCAAAACAAAAGGCTATGACTTCCCAGGGCAGAAAAGTTTGTGCCTCAGAACTGAAGCACCACCCCCTACACACTAATGCTACCTCAGTTGCATTATGCAGGTTGGTCTTTCAGTATACCCTTCTCTCTGCATATTGTAGTGGTGCTTTCTGACTTCCTGGCTAACCCAGCTCACAGCACTCATGTAATTCCCATCATTCGCACAGTCACTCATCCTTAGCCACTCCCTTCTTCTCATATTAATAAAATCTGGGTTAGGCCCTGTGTTGTGGCCTTTGTTCCATGAACCTTTGTCTGGACTTTATCTGCTCTTAACTGTAAATATGTCTTAGTGTGTCTTTATTCTTGCTGCAGGTTGCAATGGAGGTGGTAGATAGGAATTAATTCACCAGTATTCCAACAATGGTTCCATGGCTTTACAAATATAAACTTGCTGGGCCACAACAAGGACAGGAAAAGGGCCTCTAGGCAACACAGACAGAAGGACCTTATCTCAATCTGATAAAAGTCATTTATGACAAACCTACTACCAACACCATACTAGTAGGGGAAAAGGTGAAAGTTTCCCATCCAAAATCAGGAACAAGACAAGGATGCCCACTATCACCATTCCTGTTCAATGTAGTAGTCCAAACATTAGCCACAGATGTCAGGAAAGAGAAAAAAATAAGAGGGATACGTATAGAAAGGACAAAGTCAAAGTATCATTATTTGCAGAAGACATGATCCTCTCATAGAAAAGGTGGCATTCTACCAAAAGACTCCCATAATTAATAAGCACAGTCTGCAGTATAGCAGGACACAAAATCGACACACGAGAAACAAAAACATTCCCGTACACAAATAATGAACCCATCAAGAAGGAAATTAGGAAAATAATACCATTCACAAGAACATAAAGAAAAATTAAACATCTAGCAATTAACCTAACCAAGGAAGTAAAAGGCCTCTACAAGTGAAACTATAGAACTATAAAAGGAGATCAAAGAGGGCATCGGAAAAGAAAAAGATGTCCCCTAACCCTGGGTAGGCAGAGCCAATACAGCCAAAATGACCATACTTCCAAAAGTCATATACAGATTTAATACAATCCCAATAAAAAAACAGCCAGCATTTCTCACAGAAGTTTAGAAAACATTCTGAAAACTCTTATGGAACCAAAGATAAAAGCAAAAGCAATTGTAACAAGAGCAAAGCAGGACGCATCATAATCCCAGATTTGAAGTTATATTACCGAGATACAGCAACAAAAACAGTCTGGTGTTGGAACAGAAGCAAACGTGTGAATCAGTGGAACAGAATTCAGGCTGCAGAAACAATGCCAGGCACATTTGGCTGCCTGATCTTTGACAAAGGGACCAAAAGTGTACATTGGAGGAAAGACAGCCTCTTTAATAAATGGTGCTGTAAAACCTGGCCGTCCACATGCAGAAGACTGAATCTAGGCCCCTATCTCTCACCATGTACTAAACTAAAAAAATGGATGAAAGATCTAAATATTAAAACAGAAATAATCTGTTGGAAGATAAAATTGGTAAGACTCTTAAAGACACAGGGATAGGTAAGGACTTTCTGAACAAAACCTCAACTGCACAAAAAAATAACATCAAGAATCAACAAATGGGATCAGGTCCAATTAAAAAGCATCTACCCAACAAATGAAACAACCAACAGAGTGAAGAGACAATTTATAGAATGGGGAAAAAATTTTCCACCTACTCCTTGGACAGAAAACTAATATCTAGAATACATAAAGAACCCAAAAACAATTAGTGCATGGCCAATAAATAAATGAGAAAATGCTCAACATCTTTGGCCACTTAAAAAATGCAAATGAAAACAACACTGAGATTCCATCTTACTCCAGAAAGAATGGCTGCCATCAAAGTATCAAATACAATAATAACAAATGCTGCAAGGTTGTGAGGACAGAGAAATCCTACATTTTCTGTGGGAATGTAAACTAGTACAAGCCGTATGAAATCAGTATGGCAATTCCTCAAAACACTAAGAAGAGAAATTCCATTTGATCCAGCTATTCCTCTTCTAAGTAACTTCTTGAAAGAGTTAAAGACATTATATTACAGTGATATATGTATACCTCTGTCTATACCCACACAATTCATAATAACTAAATTATGGAAGCAGCCTACATACCTATCAACAGATGAACAGATAAAGAAAATGTATTTACACACAGTGGAGTACTGCTCTGCTATAAAGAAGGATAAACTTGAGTCATCTGTATAAAAATGGGTGCACCTTCAGACTATAATACTAAGTGAAGTAAATCAGACACACAAGCTTAAATATCACGTTTTGTCTTTTATGACAAACCCAAAATACAAATAAAGAGCAAAATAAAAGATAGACAATAAGAAATAGCAAGATAGATCTTTTGTAAATGGGAAGAAGACCAAGAGATGGAGGGAGTGAAGAAGTAGGAGATGAAAAAGAATTAAGAGGTGTTATGTACATGTACCAACTCCCCATGAGGAAGATAAACATTATGTACTATAAATGTGTACTAATAAGAAATAAAAATTGAAAAAAAAGAAGAAGGTGGGCCTAGTAGAAGGAAGTTAGTACACTGGGGATTTCCTTCAATGGGGATATTGAGACCCTGGCATTTTTGTGTTTCTCTCTTCCTGGCCTCCATGAGATGAACAGTCCTCCTCTGCCACATCCTCCCACCATCTCGTTCTGCCTTACCACAGGCCCAAAAGTAAGGAGGTCATGGACTAAAACCTCTGAAATCATAAGGCAAAATCAACTTTTCCCCCTTATAAGTGGTTTACCTCAAGTATTTAGATGTGGTGTTGGAAAATTAATGGACTTTGGCTCTTCGTTGTGGAAGTTTCAGTCCATGACCAATTGGCCTCATTGTTTTGGGCCTGTGGTAGTGAAGGACATCATGGCTAGAGCCCAAGGAGGAAGAGGCCCTTTCACCCATGGTCAGACAACACTCCGGATCCACAGCGTCGCACCTTCAGGACACTCCTGAGAACCCCCCAGGAACTAATGTTCTTGTACTCTGCTCTCTTCTGAGCCATGCTTTTGCTAAATTGGTTCATTTTTATATCATCTCATTTCCTCACTGTTAGTATCACTGCCCGAAAACACCCTCACACATGCAGTTCAAAAGTAAATGCAGCCCCCAGAAAAGACTTCAGCTGCTCTTAGAATAACGAGTAAGGTGGTTCTTATGAACTCCCTGACCTCTGAATTGCAGAAAACTTTGAGAACCCAAAGAACGCAATGCACTCTCCCCTCCCTTTAAAAATTGTTCATTTTGTGCTCGCTTTGGCAGCGCATATACTAAAAACTGTTCCTTTTATATGCACATAATCCCATTTCATGGATCCCACTGCCCTCTCCTTGGCCTCAAGAAGCCATTTGTTGATTGTAAATTTAAAATCTGCTTTGAGTAGTGTCCCCCACTGCATTGAGATCCCCACACACAGGTGGCCTTGTTCAGCTGGTGCTCCCCTGCCCCGACCGCTGTGGACCTGCCTGGAAACCTGCTAACGAGCCCTGGTGCCTGGGCCCTTCCCGCAGAGGCTGTCGTGTACATTTCTGCAGTAGACACTGGCATGCTCTAGTCACCCAGTGCTCTCCCAGACGGACAGGCTGAGACCCCGGTCGGGTAAGGCTACTGTGGGAAGAGGGGGTTGAGCTCCCTGTGAACTCAGCCCTGTTACACAGGTAAGCTTAGGCACTTACTGCCCTAATGACTCCCAGCTGCAGGCCAGGCAGGCTAACTGCAGTGGTTTTATAGGCTCCTGAAAGTTTAATAACCCAAAATACAGAGTGTTTTTAGCACTGTACCCGCCAGGGGTAAGAAATCCAGGACTTGGGGTCCTAGCTAAAGTAAGGACTGTGTGACCTTGGCCATGGGCCTCACTTCCTGGAGCCTCCTCCCTCAGGGCCGACAGGCACAGCCCATGGGGTTAGGCAGACACTGGTTTGAACTCCATCTCTGCAGTGTGGCCACTCACTTAAGCTCTCTTAACCTCACTTTGATCTTCAAATAGGGCAGTAATATTGCCTCAAAAGGCTATCACCAGTATTGACATGCCAGCGTGAACTCAAGCACACAATAAGTGCTCAGTAAACTTTTGCTAGTATTATTGTGATTCATTCAGCCCAGTAAGCCTTGCAGAGGACACATCAGGACACATCAGGGAAGCCCACGTGGGCTTCGGTTAGCCACAAAGCATGTAAATTAATGTCACTCTTATTGGCCTGGTACCTTTAATTAGGCTGAAGCCAGGGCCTAAATCGAGCTGATTCTGGAGCTCTTGGACAGAGCAGTTTGTCTCCTGCTCCTCCCTGGATACTTTCAGAAAGCTCTTTGAGACCAAAATTGGAAAGAGTTTGAGAAGGGCACCTTCCTAGTCAGATAGGGACCAAAGTCAAGCTAGCCACACTCTCTCGTCATGGCTTACAGTTACTTCCTCCTGTGAGGCTGAAGGCCAGCCAGCCTCCTAGGGACTGGCCAAGCCTGAGTACAAAAGCAACCACAATGACAGTGCTGAATGAATTGGTCACATTGAATTTTTCTAAGGCACTGTATTATTCTTGATGTTTAAAATGCAACTGCAGAAAGTCTTATATGAGGTTAGTGAGTGTGAAATATTTTGGAGGAAAATCTTCAAAGTGTTCTCTTTTGTGTCTTTCTTATGAATGCTGCCACATGCACTCTAAAAAAAAAATGATTCACTTTTCCAGATTTCTGTCTTTCGGTGAATAGGGAGTTTTGGGACATGTAGCTCTACAATCAGATATAAACAAATCTTTTTCTGTTTGCTCAAATCTTGTGCATCTGAGAGGAAACTGCTTTCCTCTCCTCCAGGAAATGTTGCTACTTTAATAGCAGAGTGTAGGGGTGCACCCACCCACTCAGACACTAAGTACTAGTCTGCTGCTTGTTTGAAGATAGAAAGCAACACGGTAGATAGAGGGAGAAAATTGTCAACTACATTCTCAGAAATATCCTGACACATAGGACATAGTGTCTGGAGCTATGACATAATGACTTGCCAGCTGAACAAGCAAAATTGGCCACATGTAGCAGATTGCTAGGGAAAAGTCAGTAAGAACATAATGATAATAATAAATAAATAAATGTTCCTGTATGTTGGGAACATAACTGAGGACTTAGCTAACTGATTATTCTAGCAATCCTATGAAACTAATAGTTTCCCATTTTACAAACAAGAAAATTAAAGCCAAGAGAGTTTAGTAAATTTTCCCTAGAGCATACAGATTTGTTAAGTCAATTATGTAATTAAATCTAGATATTTTCAATACTAAACCCCAATTCTTAACGACTGCAGTGAACTACCTGAGTCTATATTCCAAAATATATTTTACCTAGAATCTTAACCTCCCATCCCCATGAAAATGTTAACAGATTCCAGTTTAGGAAGAAAATAGAGTTGAATTTCCCTCTTTCCTTCTCTCTGGGAACCTACTTTCCTTCTATCAGAGAGTAACAAAAATAACCAAAGGACAGGCAACAGTAAAGAGGAACCAGTGAAAAAATCTGAATCCATCAATAGACAACACATCTTCAACCAAATCCGCAGATTTTTCAGAAAATGTAGAAACTTAGAATGTCTGTTCAATTAAACAACAATACATTATTAGCCAATTTTCATGCCAAATGAAGGACATAAATTTATCTCACCGGTATTGCTAGCACCTCTCATGCCAATGAGGTAACCTTGGAAGCCCCACCTCTATATAATATTTTAACTACTAGAAATCCTTAAAACTGGATTGTAAAAAGGTAAAGAGACAGGAAGAGAGAAGAGATGGCTAAATAAGGGCACAAGGATGAGGGCCACGAACACATCATCTGAAAGATTCTGAGTCTCGTAAAGTTCCATGAAAAAGGAATCAATTGCATTTGTGTGTTTTTGTAAACAAACAAACAAAAACAAAAACAAAAAAAAACCGCCAAAACAAAATGAAAACAAAAACCCAAACTTGAGATTTCCTGGTAAGAACAGAGCTACTCCCTCCTTCAGACTTGGAGACCTCCAGTACCAAAAACTGATTAGAATGTGAGTGACCAAGCAATCCACGTCTTTCCCGGGAGTTAATCATTTGACCCCCTGAAGGTCTCGCTGTGTGTACGGAAACTGTCTATTAACTCCGCTGTGGACTGCTGGGTTTGGTATTTAATCTTTAGGAGGAATTTCAGAAGGTCAAATTCCCCATCTGTGAAGAATGCTGAGCAAGTAATGAAACCAGGCAGGCAAGTTCACTTTCAAGGAGATGGAAGTCTTTAAATGTGGTTGAAAAAAGACCTTGAGACTGTACACTTAGGGCCTGGGGCGGAGGGAGGAGAGGAGAAAATTAGCTCAGGGAGAGAGACTCCTGAATCAGTGGGAGAAAGAAGCATGTGAACGCGGAGTTCCAGCTACTGAGACATTTGGTTTCTATTAACTGTACAAGCAATGGTTTTGGCTATTGTTGTTGATCTTGTGCATTACGGTTAATGGGCACTGAATATAGTAAGAAAAATGCAGGGAAGTAAGAATGTGAAGGGATTAAAGCTAGAACTTAGCAGTGTGTAGTAAAAAACCAACACAAATATTTCCAGGTCCTGGGTTTCCAAAGCCTGTGGTTTCCCACGCTTGCAGGGAGTGCCCCACGCCTGTCAGCTTGCTCCTTTCAAAGTCAAGAGCACCCACGACCAATCACAAGCCTCGCAGTCCAATGGCTGCTTTCAGATTTACACATCAGTGTTTCCCTGACGGTTGGCGCAGTCACCCCAGCGGCACGTTTCAGCGGAGACTGACTCCCGCCTATTGTCCTCTGGGAGGCGGTCCGGGCACTGTGAGGAGTGTGGCCTGCGGGGACACTGTCCGCACTGAATCTGAGGGCTTAGGACATTGCCTTTCCCCTCCCCAAATTCCAATGTTTTAACCTCCATCCTAACAGAGTCCTGTAAATATTTTTCTTCCTTGGGTTAGAAATAAGTCACGCAGGTTATTGGCGATGAGTATTCTCAGACCTC
>RJWT010050595.1:0-10837 GCA_004365215.1 Cuniculus paca
TATTCTAAAATTTAATACATAATTTGAAATTAATCTATTATTATTGAATTTTTATTACTTAATTATAAGAAAGAAAAGGAAGATAATCAGAAACAATGATAGTGGTGGCAAAATGCCACAGCAGTTTACCTACTCTTTTCACTGTTCTTCAGAATTACCATTTTGGATCTGATGAAATGGGATAGAGTGTACTGAATTACACATAACAGTGTCTGGAATCTGACACTTGCTGGGTAATGTTAATCTTCACTTCTTGCTCTTAACTTGCTAGGATTTAGGACAAAGACTAGTAGCAATTTGGCACCAATAAGAGAATGTCCATTTTCTTGTAGTACAGTAGAAAAACTACTTAGGTAATAGCTTTAGTTTACTTATTACTGAATTTCTACATAACAAAATTACTGTGTGGAGATCTACTGTGTGGAGTCCCACTGGTTCTGTGAAAAATAGCAGAACATAATGTTTAAGAGTAAGAATTTAAGGACCAAACCATCTGTGCTTTCAGGCTGCACCACTTACTGGCTATGAGAGGCTACCAGTTCTCTCTCTCTCTCTCTCTGAAAGAGTGATGGTCAGAAGGGTTAATATGTAAACCTCCAACACAGTTCCTGGGATTGAAAAAAATGCTATTATTAGTGATTGCCATTATTACTCTTAATATTATAAATTCTTGCAGGAATATGTTTATCATATTGCAAAGAGACAGTTATTATTCCATCTCTCAATTTAAAAATTATCATAACTAAAAATATTAACTAGGACATCATTATTAATGGACATTTTTCTCTGGTCTCTTTTTTTGATCTATATTTTCTCTATTCTTTATGCTATTTGTTTCTTTTTACTCAAGGGTTTTGGTACTGGGTAGTGGCTCTTGTAGGCTCATCAGAGTTCATGCCACAGGCACTGAATTTTAATCAGATGGCTGCTTTTTCTTGAATAAATCAAATTCATGGCTGGGGTTGATATGTGGGCCTCAGTCCATTGGCAAATGACATGGCCACAGTTCTCTTATAAAAGCTTGGAGAAAGTGATGATTATTAGTGTTTGTGCCCAAATTTTGTTCATGCTTGCCCACTGAATTTGTTTGGATACCAGGAAATTATGGACTGTATGATTCGAATTAGGATAAAAGATTTAAATCCTAGGATCTATTCGGCAAAGACTTTGCTATAAAACGATATTGGAAAAAATCCCTTTATCCAAGTGAGTGAAATTAGCTTAGTCATGAAGATTTCCAGTGAGTTTTCTGACCTTAAAATATAACTACAGTGCCAAAAAATATCATCCTAAAATGGGAAATAGATGCATGTCTTTATTTTAATGACAGGGTTTTACTGCTAACTTAGTCATCTAACTCAATCCCTCTATTTCCAATCTGTAAACATTTTAGATGCTTGTCTCAGAAACTGGAAGAAGTTCCTTTAATATTATCAGAAACAAGTCATGACATGTCAATCCTCCCAGTTCACATACTCAGTTCATGTTTTCTACCATTTTTGTATAGTTTTCGCGTCAATGTGCACATGGTAGTTAATTCCACCTCTTGAGCTTTACTTCTGTTATCCCAGTTCTTCCTGTTAATCCACGCTGCCCAAAGCAATTGCCCAGTTATTATCCAGCAAAGTAACTGTTGCTGTTGGAAACTGATCGCAAGGTCAAAGCCTTTTAGTCCATAAACACATACTCAGTCTCCTCACTCATGTAGTTTTGTGTATGAGAAAAGGAGTAAGACCAGCAGTTAACCCAGTGGCTAGTGTCTCCTCTGTAGCAGTGGGCAGGGCACCGAGACTGCCGGACACTGGCATGGAAATAGGAGCAGACGCCAAGTAGAGCACCGAAATTCTTCAGCCTGTGTGGTTTTCACTTACATCTTAGTGCAGTTGTTCCCTTCCTCTAAGGTAGAGGGTAATTTTCTGTACAGCATTAAAAGAATTTTTTACAATGAAACCAAGTACTCATTAGCTATCTGCCTCTTTCCTCTCAACAGGAGTCAGCACAAAAACTTCCGATTTTTAAAGGAGTGCAGTAATTGTTTTGTCTTTCAATAACTTTGCGCTCTAAAATGCAGCAAGATTTCAGTAAACTTGTTTCTTTCTTTTTAAACCTTGCCATGGAGATTTTTTTCTTTTTCCTTCTAAGTCTCACATACCAACATCTTTCTGTCTGGCTTGGCAGGGAATGTCCAGTTCTTGTTTGGCTTTATGTTTAGCTCAGATGCCCAGTGCAGAATTCTGAAATTGTATCCCAAACTCCAACAGGACAACTTGAATAATGTTGTGGTTAACCACTTCCAAAATGAGGACCTTTAAATCTGTGGGCAGTGAGATGCCTCCCAGATTTTGAGTGAACCATACATGCTACATGAATCATATCTGTAGAAGGGAAGGCCAATCACTGCTTGGTGTAAAATCAAACGATCCAATACTTCGTAACAGAAGCAATGTGAATGGTGGAATTAGAATCCTTTGCAGAAGATCATGTGAGCTGTGGCAAATGACTAAGTGGGTGAATTGACGCAGAACAATTTTTTTTTTTTTTTTTTTTTTTTTTGCAGCACCAGGGAATTGAACTCATGACCTCACGCTTGCCAGTTAGGCACTTAGGCCACTGAGCTATATCCTCGGCCCTTGACAACTCTTCCTATATACCGCTCCTTTCTTGTGAGGGTGATGAGGAAAACACTGGACCATGTTGGATATTATTAGCCCTGTTAGTTGATGGGTTGGTTGATTGGCTTTAACAATAAGACAAAATAATTAGTGTTTTAATTTCCCAGGGTTGCCACAAAGATTAAAACAGACCAAATGCTTTAAACCAAATGCTTTAAAAACAGTAGATACTTATTCTCTCCAGTTGTGGAGACCAGAAGTCTGAAATCAAGGCACTGGAAAACCATATTCCTTACAAAAGCTCTTAGGAAAACTACTATCCTTCTTTGCCTCTTCCAGCAGCTAGTGGCTGTAGGCACTGTTTGGTTGCTAGAAGACTAAGTTCAGTCTCTTTGCCTTCATATAGCCACTTCGTGTCTCTCCTTGTCTTATCTTTTTCTGTTTCCTAAAAGAACATTCATTGATTAATTTAGAGCTCATCCCATTCCAGTATAATCTGTTTTAGATCCTTACCTTAATTCTATTTGAACAGATTCATTCTTAATGTAAATAAGGCTACATTCTAAGATTCCATTATTCAACCCAGAATTATCTAGCAAAGCATGTATGTTAAAGGCAGATTTTTAAAGAAAAAATTTCCTTTGCTTCTTTTTGTGTCTCTTGTACTCCTCTAATTTCAATATTGAATCTTTCCTGAGAAGGTGAAGGACATAAAGTGACCAGAGTCAGTAAAAAATTCATTTTTGCCCATCATCTAGTGGGAAATGTATGGCTATTATGGGGACCATACTGGTCTGCTGGAATCTTTAGCGTGATGCTGCTAGACACTTTTTCTTGCTCCAAACATCCTTCTGTATCTCTTTCTCAAACTCTACTGAGAGCAGATCTTCTCCATCTTCCCCAATGAAAGGAGATTTTAACCTCTACTAAACTTTTAAAAGAACCTTTCTTTCTTTTCACATAGTCTTGGAAAATATGTACAAAATATCTTATTTACCCAACTTCTCTTTCCTTGGAAAGATTTTTTTCAAAATCTTCTTCTGACTTTCACTTGTTAATACAGGAGACTTATCCAGATGCAACTTGCAATCATAGTTTTAAGAGAAATAAATTGAATAGCATGTTTCAATATTGCATTGTTTCTCTTGTGTGAGAAACCAAAAGGGTAATTAAGAACCAAAATGGATGACAGATATTGGGAAGTAGGAAGAAAATGTTCAAACAGGAAGAGGAGGAATGAGGAAAGGGGGAAGGAAAGCGAGAGAAAGAGAGAATAGAAGAGAAAACATGGAAACAAATAAGGAGAAGAAGGAGAAGAAGAAAGGTTGAAGGGAAGAGATGGGAATGGAAATGAGGAAAAACGAGAAAAATTGAGATATATTATGCACAGATACAAATTCCCTATGATGATCTCTCTCTATATGTATATAAATATATATAGTGCCAATAAAATTAATTAAAAATAAAAAAGAAAGTGTGAATACTCTAACATAAATTGAGTCAGCTCCAAAATAACCTCTCTGAGCAGTCAAATTTTGAGTGGGATATACCTTGGGAAGTTGAAAACTGTCAAGTAAGAATCCACACAGTAATATAAATTCAAATCTACTATTTTCAGTAGATTATTTCATGAGGGCTAAAATGCTTGTGTAAGAATATAATTGCTTGATGATGAAAGACGAAGATACAAGTATTTTACCATTTCTGAATGTCATAGATGCATCTCTGAAAACTTTGGAGACCTGAGGTACTGCTAGAATGTCTCATTCATTTAGTCACATATGTCCTTGCTGTGCCTACTTCCTGATACAGAGAATATGGGTTAATTTGTACGAAATTCTCTGCCATAGGTCATATGCTATGCAGAGATACATAGTCCATTTTTGTGATTTTTAAACTATTTATTCTACATCTCTTGTAATGGAGACAATCAGTGTAGGAATTTAAACATCAGTGTGACCTACAATTCTAATGAATGCTCAGATGGAAGTATTGATGAAGAACAGTGTGTCCTAGGAACATGGTAAAGATAGATTGCATTCCAATTAATATCAGTTGGAAATAACATCCAGCAATATCCAGAATTCATAAAATAAATCTGGAGAAGTTTTTGTCACATACTAATATGATGCCCAGAACTATGTGATATACAGAATAATTGCATATTTTGGAAACGCTTTAGTCAAACCTCATATAAATAAAAATTAATTGAGATGAAAAATAATGAGTAACTCTGGTTATATTCACAAAACAATCTTGTATGCAAAGGCTACAGTATCTTACCAGGAAATATCAGAAAGACCATTTCAAATTTTTCATACTAATTGCAAATTTATTAATAATATTACATAGAATTAACTAAAGTTTATATAATTCAATTTGCATACCTTGTATAAAAATGAAAGAGGAGTAAAATTAACCTCTATATATAATTCTGGATCAGCTGGAGATGAACCATGTTTATTTTATTGCAAAGATACAAATTTCTAAAGTATGTCTAAAAACATGGTTAGCTACCCAAGGAAGTTAGGAGAGAAGATTAGATAACAATAAAATTTTTAAAATAGATCTATTTATGTTTGGGTAAGGATAATTTGCATTATCTCTGATTTGAATGAAAGGTTTGCTCCTTTCTATACATGAATCTATGAATTTAAAGAGCAAAAATTTTAAAAAATCACTTTATGTCTAAATCATCTGCTTTGACTTCAAATTTTTTCCAAAAGATGATAAACATTTCTTTTTTTTAAGATCAACATTTCTTAAGTTGTCATTCATAATTCATTTAAATCTGACCCTAAATTTTTTCCCATTTTAATTCCCAGTCAATATGCTCATCACATTCTACACACACACACACACACACCCACTCACCTCTCCAAAACTAATGTGTGTGTTTCCATTTGTTCTTGCTGCTTTCCACCAGTTTGAGTGCTTGTTTTCAATTTAAGAGGGAAACAGAGACTCAAAAAGTCATGAACTTTGTCCTGCTAAGCACTACATTCCATAAAGGAAGTTAACAGTAGAAATATTTGATTAATTATTAAGGTTAGAGCTTTGACCAATGCCTCTCTATTCATTCTTACCACGTCTCTAATCTCTTTTGCATTCTAACCTCTTTCAGGAGCTTTAGCATGTTTCATCTCTCGTGTTAAGTAATGTCTCTATAATAACATCTTACAGAAATCTGCAAGTCAAATAGACTTTTCCCTTCCGAGAGTTTTCAGCTCTTTATGCAAATGATTGTAGTATATTACACGAAAACTTCATTTTCCCAGTTAATTGTGACATGTTCCCACATCTAGTTTCTAAAATCAGGAAGTTTCAAAACTGAAGTAAATTTTTCAATCCTGTAAATACTGAATAGAGTTAGGCAAACAAACACATTGCAAACTTACCTAAAAATTATTTTATCTACCCTACACCGTTCCTTACTAAATTATCTACAGTTCAACTTTACAGTAAATGTGATTTTTCACCTTTATTTACCTTATTCAGATGCTTTCAGACTTATTTTTTAAATTTGCATGCATTTCATTATTATAATAATTATTTTAAAATATGATAATGTTTTTCATTATACTGTATTTTTTTTACAGTTTTATTCTACCCAGACTTGCAAAGGATCATTCACGAGACAGAGAAGGATGAAGTTCATACAGGAAAACTTGCAGTAAAAAAAATTGAATTCATTAGAAGAAAAGGATTCCTCAAACCAGAGACTTGATATTTAATGTCTGAATATGTTGTGAAGAAAACTCTTATCACTCCATATGAAATTGTCTCTTTTTTAAGACAAAATTCAAATGAAGTGCTTATCTAGGTTTTCTGTTCCCCTTCAACATATGCTGATCAGGTTAAAAGCCTTAATTTCAGATATAAAAACAAACAGATTTAAGAGGTATGTATTGAGATTTATTGCTCACGAGGTCATGATGGATGAGTACAAACTCTCCCATCTTAAATTCTCTCTCTTAAAGCAAGACACTCCATAACCAAGCATCCACTCACAAAAGAGATATTACAGGTAGAAGGTATATTGTGAATGACCCAACCCTCTTGATCAGAAAGAATGCTGCAGAATCACCCCCAAAAACCCTGTTTCTCCATGTAAATGCCAGGAGAAAAACAGATCAAAGCAAGTAGGGTGTGCTCTGCTGTAGCTTTCCCCATGTCACCAATCCAACTTTTAGTGGAATATTTTTCCACTCCTATCATCAAAAGAGAGTATTAATCCTCTTTGATCTATCTTCTAGTGGTTGGTGTGCTGGATGATTTCAATTTTTTCTTTGATTTTCTGTTTGTTTGTTTGTTTGTTTGTTTATTGAGACAGGGTCTTACTATGTAGTTAGACTGGCCTTGAACTTGGAGTGATCAACCATCCTGCCTCAGCTTCCCAATAGCTGGGATTACAGATGTGTATCACCATGTTCTCTTGGCTCCCAGTTTTACCTTTGTGACTCTCTTACTTCAGCCTTTGGACTGCCTCTGCTTACTCCTTTAGCATCTTCTGTCTGTTTGCCTCAGACTCTCTTGAGAGAAACCTGGGGGAGAATGAAGGGAAGAAAGAGTGTGAAGAAATGTTTATTCCTTGAGTTATCTCCCTTTAGAATGGTACTAGGCTGATTGTATTGCTTTAGCCTCCTCAGTATATTGTCTTTGAAATTGGTTTAGTTTCTGACACTTCCTCTTTTTCAGATCAATGAGCAGCAAGAAATTTCTTTGAGTTGTTTCCCTACAAACATTGAACCATTCTTGTTTGGTTTTATTATACTCTGACTTTGTAATTAGTCACTTCATTAATACTATCAATTACCCAACTTACATGTCCTATTCTTTCTTGCTTAGTTTCACACACAAACACTACATAAGAACAAGGGATTCTCATTGTATCAACTTGTTTTCTGCTTTAGTGAAGGCTTAGTAGATATTGACTCTACTGTCTCACTTTTCCTCTTTTATTTTACTGCATTATAATTTGAATACTAGCCAGGTGTGGTGGCACATGAGTATAATCCCAGCACTTGGGAGACTGAGGCAGGAGAATTGCTGTGAGTTTGAGGCCAGCCTAGGCCTCATAACTGAGTTCAAAGCCAGCATGCACTGCATAGAGAGACCTTGTCTCAAAAAAAAAAAAGTAAAAATTCACATACTATAAAACACACATTTTGAAAGTGTATAATTCAGTGTTTTCTGTGTACTCACAAGTTTATGCTGCCATCACTACTCTAATCTTAGGACAATTTTAGCTTCTGGAAATGAACTCTAATACATACTGGTAGTCACTCATTTGGAATTCCCTTGGCCCCTGAAAACTACTAATCCAGTTTATGTAAATTTACATCTTCTGGACTTTACACATAATGCCATAATACAATAGGAAGTTTGGGATCTGGTTTCTTTCACTTAACATAGTGTTTTCAAAGTTTATCCATGTTAGATCTTGAAGCACTGGTTCTTTCCTTTTTATTACCAAATAATGTTCTATTATATGAATATATCACATTTTTTACACATTTATCAGGTAATGATTTTGAGTTGTCACTGTAGTCTATTATGAATAACACTAGTACAAATAATAATGTACAACTATTTGTGTGAGCAAATGGACAAAGGTTGGCCAGTGTCTTGGGTTTATAACTGATGTCTAATTTCGGATCATATGGTAACTCTCAACTTCATTGCTTTACATTCCCAGAAACAGAGTGTGAGGGTTACGGTTACTCCACATTTCCCACACTTGTTGCTTTTAGTGTTTCTGATCATAAGTCATCCTACCATAATTATATACAGAGCATTTTGTTGAACAGCAAACTGTATGTAAGATGGTGGTCCGGTGGGATTATATTGCTTAATGATGTAGCCAATTTAAATTTATCTAAGTTCCCTCAATGATGTTCATACAACAAAATCACCTACTAGCGTATCTTTCAGGACGTATTCCTATCAGTGCCATGCAACTGTATTGGTGCAGTTGTATCTAATTGCAGTTGTGATTTACACTTCTCTAAGGCCTAATAATGTTTAGTATTTTTCATTTGCATAACTTCTATAGAGTAATGTCTTTGAAGTTCTTTGCTCATTTCAATCATTTGTCTTTTTGACACTCTTAAGAGTTCTTTGTATATTAATTCACAGATTCTTATCACACGTATGAATTGAAAACATTTTCTTCTACAATATAGATGTTTTTATTTTCTAGATGGTAGACTTTGTGGAGGAGAAGGTTTTATTTTAATAAAGCCCAATTAGTCATTTTTCTTGTGTTTTAGGTATCATGTCAAAGAAATCATTGTGTAACATAAGGTCACGAAACTTAAGCCTATATCTTATTAGGAACATCGTAGTTTTCACTCTTAAATTTAGGATGCCAGTATGTTTATTTGTGTGTTATTTTTGAAAATGGGATAAAGCATTTGTTTAACACTCCTATTTTGTAGGTGGGCAACTAGTTAGTTTTACCTGTACTATTTGTTGAAAGGACTGTTTTTTTCCCATTGAATAACCTTGTCCAAAATCATTTGGCTTACATAGACTAATTTTAGGACTTCCATTTCCATGGCATTGCATTTCTTTCTTTATATATGAATTGATTTCTGGATTCAGTTCTATGGAAATATGATGTAAATTGATATCATATTGTTTTGAAATGGGAAGTGGGTCCAACTTTGCTCTTCTTATGTAAGACCCAAAAAAGGCGGTTATTGTGTTGACTCAAATAGAAGAAAAATTATATGAAATACATTTTTATATCTTTAAATTCTCTGCTATTACTTTTGCCATTATCCATTTTTTCCATTTTTTATATGGATACCAGTTACTATCGAACATAATACTATCTCAAGCTGAAGGATTTGTCTTTGCATTTCTGGTAAGGCAAGTTCACTAGTGGCAGATTCTGTTAGTTTTTGTTTGTTTATTTAATATTGTTTGATTTTCTTCTTTATTTTTTGAAGTATAGTTTTACTTCAAACTTATGGAGTTCTTATGGAGTTCTTAGTTAACGGTCATTTTCTTCCAGAACTTTGAACATGTTATCTCATTGACTTCTTGCATGTATGCCATTTATTGAGAAATCGGTAAAAATTTGTGTTCAGGGTCTTCTCTCTTAATTGCTTTCAAAATTTTTCCCTTTATTTTTGGCTCCTCATAGCTTATTTTTAGGTGTGGATTTCTTTGAATTGATATCAATTGAAACTTCTTGAAAGGGTGCATTAATATTTTCATCAATTTTTAAGATTTCTCAACTACTAATTCTTCAAGTCTCTGTTTCTCTGTGCATGTTTGTCTCTCTGTCTCTCTCTTTCCCTCTTTCCCTCTCTTTGTCTCTCTCTCTCTCTCTCTTTCTCTCTCTCCTCTCCTTTCCTGTTTCCCTCCCTTCCTATCTCTTTGCCTCTCTTGCTCTCTCTCCCTTCAACCTTCCCTCCTGTGTTCTGCTTTCAGGACTTCTGTTATACTTTTCCTAACATCTTTGTGGTATCTCTAAGTCTCTTTTCATTTCTCTTTATTTGTTTTTTTCTATGCTTAGCTTGATTAATCAGATTGACCTTAAATCAAGTTGTGTGACTCTTCTACCTTCTTGATCTGCCTTTTATCCAATTATGGTACTTTTAATTTCACAATTACATATACATCTACCTTCTCTATCCTCTGATTATAAGTTTGCAGTAATTTGTATTATCAAGACACATCGTCTTCTTCCTTCATCATTTTATTCCATTATTATATGAACTCAAAAGACATATTGAAAATTCACTGCATTTTCTTTTTTTTGTTTTTTAATTTTGAAGAGAATAAAACCAAAAGAAATAAACTAGAATAGAGTCAATCAAAACAAAACACTGAACATGATACAAGACTTCAAAACAAGATAAAAGGAAACCAACATTGGCTACCATGATGCTTCTTGTTATCTTCAAAATAACTTCCCATACCATCAGGCACAAGAAAATCAAACAAAATAGAACAGAATAAAACCAATCAAAACCTGGCTTCTACCTTCCTACCAAGCTGGTTACCTATAGGCAGTGTCTCCTGGTGGTTACTGGAGTGCATGTGGGAGAAGGGCCTGCTGCTGCCTTCCAACCCAAGCTCCAATGCATTTTGCAAAGTAGCTATTGCTGAAATCACCAACAAGTTTGTCTACACATATAAGTCACAAATTTGATAGCATTTCCACATTTATAAGATTTTCCTGGACAATATTGCTTCATGGGCTCACCATA
>RJWT010050596.1:0-10918 GCA_004365215.1 Cuniculus paca
ATTACAATCAATTTGTCAATATCTAATGCAAGTGAGGATGTGAGTATACTGCACCCTAACAAATATGTTTCTACAACAGTGTTTCCTAAAACTCCCTGATCCTAACAGTAAGAAATACATTAGTTATTAGCATTTATAATATTCATTTTGTATACATACATATGCATACACCAAGTTTCAGAAAAGAGTAGGTGCTTTTATTCTGTGATGTACTTTGATGTATTTTACCTACTGTTTTTAAAAAAATTTATAATTACTAACCGTTGTGCTAGTCAGCTTCTGCCACTAGACACCTGAGACAATCAACAGACACCAGAGACAATCAACTTGCAAGGAGAAAAAGTTTCTTTTGACTCAGTCTTGGAAATTTTCGTGTGCGGCAGAACATCACATTATAGCAGCTGTGCAGTGGTAGAGCAAAACCTCGTGGCCAGGAAGCAAAGCAGAAGAAAAGAATGGGACTGGGTTCCACTTTTCCCTCAAGGACCAAGACATGAAGACCTCCTACTGGGCTCCAACTTTCAAAGCTTCCATCACCTCTTTATAATGCCCTACTAAATACCAAGCATTCACCATACAGACCTTTGTGAAATTGTATTAGCTACTTTACCAAATACTGAATACCCACAATGTAAAGGAGAGGTTTATTTTGGTTTATGGTTTGCAGAGGATCCAGCCCATGGCTGGTTGGCTCCAAGGCAGAAGAGAATGGCAGCAGAGAGTTGCTCAACTGATGTCAGTGAGGCAGCTGAGAGAGAGAGGGGGGAGGACCCAGGCACCAGACGATGCTCCTGTAGTTCACACCTCCAGTGACCCATCCCCTCCAGCCCAGCTTCACCCCAAAACATATGAGAATCTGTGGGGATATTTTAGACCTAAACCATGCAGCGACACTTAAGATCCAAACCATTGCTTCTTGCCTCTGCACCCAAAGGTTCACGTCCATCTCACAATACAAAACACATGTGATTCATCCTCAAGAGTTTCTAGTGTTGTAACTGATTCAACTTGCTCAAAAGTTCGAGTCCAAAGTCTCCTCAGAGACTCAAGGCAAACTTAGCTGTGAACTCCTGTAAGAATAAAAAAGAAGTTGCATACTTTCAACATATAGCAGTGGAATGACCACAGGGCACACATTCTTATTCCAAAAGGGAGGACTAAGGGAACAACAAGGAATTCACCCATACAAATCTAGAAACCCA
This sequence comes from Cuniculus paca, assembly GCA_004365215.1. Taxonomy (NCBI): domain Eukaryota; kingdom Metazoa; phylum Chordata; class Mammalia; order Rodentia; family Cuniculidae; genus Cuniculus; species Cuniculus paca. The sequence continues at coordinate 1,203 of RJWT010050596.1, forward strand.
GCAGAGCAAATACTAAATTGTGAAACTCTACATCTGTCATCCAATGCACACTGTGATGGGCTATGAGTTTCCAAGGCTTGGCCATATGTCCTTTCTAGTTGTAGCCCACATGACCACTCTTACTGGCTGCCTTGGTGTGCTGCCTATCTCTTCTCTTAGTAGATGCTCCACATAGCTGGCGCCTCTCCCTTTCTGAGGTTCTGACTTAGCTCTGTCAGCTGTGTGACCTTCAGTCCACTGGGAGCTGCTTGTGTGAACTTCAATCCTAAAACGTGTGCAGAATACCATGAAACAGTTTAAAAAGTACAAGATGTAGCCCCAGATAAAAATGTGTGTCAGGTAGAAAATTGTTTCCCTAAAAAAATGTCAGTACCCTAATCTTGTGATGGTTTTACCTTATAGGTTAAAAAAAATTTTTTTTTACAGATGTGATTAAGAAACTTGAGCTGGTTTCTTGATTTATCCAGGTGTGCTCATATAATCACATGAATCCTTAAACGTGCATAATTTTTCTGAGATGCACAGAACCAGAGAAATGGCAGCTTGAGAAGGACTTGGCTCTTCACTGCTGCCTTTGAAAATGGAGGAGGTTGGGCAGGAGTCCAGGAAAGCAAGAGGCCTCTAGAGGCTGCAAAAACCAGGGAAACACATTCAGCTCTAGAGCTGCCTGAGGTGATTATATTTTGGGTCCTTGACTTTTGTTCAGTGAGATCCACTTTGGATTTCTGAACTCTAGGTATATAAGGTAGTAAATGTGTGTTTAGAAAACCACTAAATGTGTAGTAAGCTCTTGTAGCAGAAAATCTATGCAATGAGAAAACGTGTAATGAGGAAATCATATGATCTGTGTAAGGGATACGGGACCCTTGAGAGATGATATATCTAGATAGCTATAATGCTGCAATTATTACACTTATGAATGATAATTATAACACTATTTTCACTACAATATAAATGTCCATGATAAGGAAATGAATAAAGGAATGATAGCATATTAGTGTCTGATGTGTTATTATCATCAAAATAGAATGAGCAAAATATGCACGTATCAGCACATTAAAATCCCTTGAACACTGTCCTGAATGATCAGAGCAGCTTTTTTTGCATACTAAGGGTTTAATTTCCCACCATTTATGAAATTTGTTTGTTAAAATTAGAAAACTATGTATTATATACAGATACTTATGTTTAGTAAAATGATTGAAAAATATTCCACCGCATTCATTATGGAGGTTTTTATTGTGGAAATAAATCATGTAATAGGCCTGAAAAGAATTTGATAGATAATTTCAAATAAATCTGAAATTATTTAGTTTTTTTATTTTTAAAATTATACAATGAATATATATGAAAAACTGAAGTAGAGAAATAGAAGAATGGGGATAATACTTTAAGGTCCAGCACCTCGAGATTAAACTGAAAGAGTTCTTTGGGCTGTGTACATTTAGGCACATTATTTGGGTTCCTTGAGCTTTAGTTTTCCACACCTGTAAAATACCCAAGATATGCAGTACTTTTTGTTCAGGCTGTTAGAAGAATTAGAAGACATAATCCATGTAATATAGTTAATAAAAGTAAAAGACTTGTACAGTACTTCATAAACTTAGTAGTTACTTCTTTCCCCAGCATCATTATGTCTGAACAGGTTTGATCCCTTAGGTGTGTTTCTCTGTCAGATGGAAATGGAATAATGAACATCTGGGTAACAACTTTATTTCAGTCCTATCATAATAGATTCAGGGAGGTGCTGTTTCAAGCTGTTTAATTTTAGGGAGATTGAAAGTGAAGGATAAAATTTTGTTCAGCTTTATCTGCTCTGCAGCCTATCCCTTAACAACCATATTGAGCATTCCATTATAGATTAGATGCACCTGGCTCAGGTACTGGGCTCTTCAGCATGAATCTACGCAAGAGTGTATCCTGAATTCTTCACTGTTTCAGCTTACAGGCCCTCCAATACTAGTCTGCTTCTAAGCTTTTTTTTTTTTTATTTTAAAGATACAAAATTCCCGATAGATATGGAGAAATGGTTCTGAAATCCACTGGTGCTTTTATTCTTTGATTTGATTGGTTTAAGTCCCTTTCCTACTATTTGAAGGCAGTATGTGAGAAGATAAGCTTTTTTGATAGACTGGAATGCTAACACTTTCATATGTCCTTGTAGACTTTTGGTAAACTCTATTTTATATATGTTCTTGGAATTCATAGTTATATTTTGGACAGTTTTAGTAGGGTTTTCTGTAGCTTAAAAAGGAACACAGCATTCATTTCCTTTCCGATAGAGTAGGATGACCAAAAATCTAAGATTGGTAGCAATATGTATTACTCTGATTTCTGCTTCTGTAACAGAGTACCTAATATTAGACAGTTTTGAAGGATAGATAATTATTTTTACAGCTATGGGGTCTTTAGGTCCAGTGTTAAGGTTGTGCCGTCTGGTGAGGGCTTCCTACTACGTTATAAAATGATGGAAAACATTACATGGCACAACAGAGCTAGGCTACCTGCTCAAACTCTTCTTCCTCTTCCTACAAGCCACGAATTCCACCTCGGGGACCCCGCTGTCATGACCTTATCTAACTCTAATCACCTCCCAAAGGCCCTGTCTCCAAACACCATACGAATATGAACATGGAGATTATGCTGCTATTGTAAGTTTGGGGACCCGTGCAAACCATTACACTGTGGTTCTGCAAGTCTGATAGAGCCTATGCTTCCTTTCCAACTGTTCTAAATAATGTTTGATTGATCTCCCAGCCCTCATTTAGAATTTAAACTGGGGCCCTATTTCACCTTTCCCATCCCCAGTTCCTTCTCTGGATCTGTACCATGCTTTCTGTAATACTCAATTTCTACAGAGTAAGAAGTAAAGATTTTTTGAATCTAGACAAATGCATTTTATTTCCAAATCAGCAATCTAAGGCGGGCTCTTTAGTGACATGTTGTATTTAACATATTGAATTTTCTCGTACCTCTTTTTACCTGAAACTTTTCTGAACTTAAATCATACTCAGGTCATTTTGCCTTGGGTCATTTGCTAATTACTCCCCAAGTAATAGGCTTACTTGTGAAAATTTCTGGAGTGACTACAAACTAAAGGATATGAATGCAGGAACAAGTAGACATTGAACTGGAAAAGTTAGGAACTGAGAATAATCTATGAGTCAGGGGGAAAAACTAGTATCTTGAAACCTAACCAAAATGAAGAGCAAAGTTTAAATAATTATGGTTAACATTTGAATCTAGAAAGAAGAGCCACGAAACAAAAATTAGCAAAGGCCAGTGGAACATCTGTAGGAGCAAAAGGATTCAAGCAGTTGTAGATAAGAATATCTGGCAAAATTATAAGGAATAACACAAGCAAACACATTTGCTGACATTTTTGGTATTCTTCCAGCTTCTTTCATGTGTGTACATTTGAATGGCTTCACGTGGACTTCTCAGGTTATGAGAAAGGGTGCTTTTGTTTATTCCATCAACATATGATTTTTTTGTCCTTCCCACCAAACACGTGGTACATTTCTGAACAATTGCTTTGTTCCCATTTGGATTCTTACTCCAGGTAAAGCCTAATGTACTTTGGTTTCAGAGTGAATCTAAAATTTTCTCCTTCCATTTTCATGAAGCTATGTTTTATTTTTCCAATGGTTTTCTGACACCAGCTGAGATTTTCAACAATTTGATTCATTTTCTGTAGCTGCAGGTGGTGGGCCTGAAAGTTTTCATCCTGTAATCTCATGGTTGGGTCCTTTGATGACCCACTACCACCCTGAGTTAGTGTTAACTCCTTAACATAAACTCGTGCACGGTCTGAAGGAGCTCCTTATAACTAACAAATGACACTCCTGTCACTCAGGAATTTCCAAGGGTTTTATGGACACTGTGCCAGAAACCTGGAACAAAGAACAAACACGTTTTTTATCATAGCGTAGATCTTTCCCTAAGTTCCAGAAGTGACAGGTAGACCAATAAAACTCCTGTGTCAGCCTTGTGAACCTAATGGATGTTTGGGTTTCCATTATGTGCTGTGCATATGGAAATAGTGTCCTTGAACATTATACGATATCACATGAGCTAATCAGTAATTTTAGATGAAAAAAATATGCATTCATATTTTACAAAATGAGGTTCTTCGCGATCTTCACAATCACTCTCTTCCGTACTGATTGCCGCGTGGTACTCAGAAAGGCTGTAAGAGGCCCAGTGCGTCTTCAACGGTCCATCACCTGGGCTGCAGTTGCTTCTACCTCTCCTGTGTGTGTTGCCTGTGAGGGTTTCACTTTGTTCAGTTTGTGTTTCCATAGTTACTGCTTGAATGCATAATACCTTCAATGTCAAAAGTTGATGATTGACTTATAGTATTCAAGATGTTACGTGATAAGAAGCAGCTATAAATCCCAGCAGCTTAGTAGGACTAAATGTTGCCTTCCTGCTTTGATCATATCTGAAGGTTAGCGGGGAGAGCTCCATCGTCACCAGCAGCACAGATGTTCAATTTGCCATCCCCACATCTGCTCATCAGACCGCCAAGCAGGAGGTCAGAGGGCCTGGCCACTCCTGCGCTGGCTTGAGCACTTTGCCCTGCACTAGTGGGTCTCATCTGCTCACATTTTATTGACTAAAGCCCTATGTATCTCCCTCTTGACTTAATTGTAGGTACTATGATTCTATAAGGTTTTGATAGGAAATCCAAACATTTAATTTTTGTATCCACAGAGATTTTGACTAATTTAAGGGATTTTTTCCATGCAAAACCACTGACCATTCAGAGGCTTTAATAATGAGATCAGTGGCCATAACCTCAGTCTGCTGCTTGCCAAGAATATGAGCTTAATTGGACTTTTTAAAACACAAACTACCTCCCATTTTACTTTTTACTTTTGGGAGTTGAGAAGAAGTTTCATTTCCAATCCAGTAAGTCCCTGATTGCTAGATTCATTTTTTTTTTTAAAGCTTATTTTCCTGAGTTCTTCTTTTTTTCCTGTTACCTTTGCCAAATGCAATCAAAAACAATCACAACACATTGTCAACATGCTGTTTTTCCAGCACTTGTCCTAAAACCAGATTAGCTGGCTTCCAAGCAAAGGCAGACATGTTACTGACGTATCTGAGCCAGGATATCATGGACTGTCTTTCTAGGCTCCTCTTTCAGCCATCTCCCTACTTGCCAATTCTGCGTGTTTAGTTCTGTTGTTACCACATAATCTCTTACCAATTTCTTTATCGATCAGGAGAGGTTACATTGAAGAGTATCTCTGTGTGCCTTTCTAGGTGTGTAGTTTATGATCCCTTTCAGTACATTGTGCTTTGATGTTGTAGTGGCAGGCTTAATGTTATTATCTACATCAATAGATTCCTTTGTCTCCAGGATTCGGTTACTGGAAGGACACCAGAAGTTATAAGGAAAGTAGGCTGAGAGTATTTCTTCTCACTAAAGTCACTATTGATTGGTGGACTCCTCCATTGAAGATTACAGTTTCTGTCAGGCCCCTTACGCATAACTACCCTTCATGTTCTAGCAACTCTGCTCTTATGGTAGAGTGGTTATAACATGTCTCCAGTGTTAGAGTCCTAGCATCATTTGTCTCCAGTGTTAGAGTCCTAGCATCATTTGTTTCCTTAACCTCTGATTTCTTCAACTTTGTAAACACTAATTCCTTCAATCACCTAGTTTGAGAAACTTTCTTTTAGATGCCAACAGATTATGTTATACTTCAATAGCACACATTTTCCACATTTTTGTACTTAGAAAATACAAATTTATGCATTTCTATTCTGGGCCAGCTGTCCCATGTACATGAGCAGGAAACCTTGATCACATTAGACACTCTGCACCACGAGCTTTAGCTCTACTTGGACTGCTGTGCTCGGCCAACCTGTAGGAAGAGTTTAAGACCACTCATGCGGTTCTCTCCTTCTCTTTGTCTCTGTCTTTATCTCTGTCTCTCTCTTTCCCTCTGTCCCTGCTCTCCTTTAGATGTTGAGCATTCCATTTTGCTTACATTTTGTACTTCAAAGGAACACCAGAACATTCTGTCATGTAACCAAAAGGAAACGCTGAAACAGTCTAGTGATTACAAATTGTTCAAGTTTTTTTGGAGTATGAAGCTTTGATTGAATTAAAGCAAACACTGTTAATTCATTTTAACTTCATGTATGTAAACCATAGAAAAGATAACAGTACATATGGTATTTCAAATATGATTGTTTATGCATAAACAATGCACATCAATTAGTATAATAACACTGCACAATTAGACCAAAAGGAAAATGTAAGCTTATGGACAATGAGTGATTGAAAGTTGAATTATATTCAGGCCAGTTTGTGAACCTTCCAAGTCTACTTAGCTGTACCCAAATCCTTGGTCAATAACATGGTCATTTGCCTTGCTTCCCAACCAAAGTTGCCCCAGTAATGGCTCTCATTCTTTTAACAAGCTTAAAAACCATGCTGTGTTACCCTGAACTCACCTCCACATGTAGCATTCATGTAGTCTTACAGCTCCATGCGGATCTTCTGTGAGTCTAAGCAGCCAACTGTATATCCTGGGAGCCTGGTGTAATTCACTAACAAGTGACTTCAAGCCTGCTGCTCTTCACTGTCTTCCTTCCTTCTTCCTCACACTTGGCTTCTGACAACTGCACTACCCTCTCCTCCTGCACTTGCACTGGGGATCAAATTCACTACCTCATGCTTACCAGGCAAGGACTTGAGCCGCTGAGCTAAACGCCTGGCCTTGCACACAAGCTGTGCCTTGGGAATCTGTGACTCAGGAACGGAGGCTCAGCTAGCTAGTATTATTGATAATCATAATGAGAAGTCCTTCAAGAGGAAAATGGGAGTTAGAGTTCTGAAAGAAGTAAATGCTCATCTGTTTGGGGTGGTGAGTAGGGTGATGTAATTCTCTAATATGTGATGACACCACCATTATTAAATATTTATTAGACTTAGGTAGGTATGGTTTGCCTAGGCTCCTGTGGTCTTAACTACTCTTGTTAAAGTACACTGGGTATATTCTGTTGTAGCCCAACGACATGGTTTGAGCAAAATTTCCTCTGCACAGGTCATTTTCAGATACATCCACATTCTGAGAGTTTAGAAGATGACAGTAATGGAAGGGAACACAATTCACAACTCAACATTGTACTTACCACTTTGTGGTTGTGGGATGTTGCCACAACTCCTATCTGTTATAAAAACAGAAAGCAATAAAGGACTAGATCCTGCTCTCTTTTCCCCCTTTTGGAAGAAGACACACTATCCCCACACCGTTATCTCTCCTTTACATTGTGGATGTACTTAGAGCCATTGGCTACAGCTGTGTCGTGGGTCACTTTCTACTCCAGAGAGGTGGGATAAATAAGTAACAGGGCTTCTGAGTTTCATAGTACAGTGAACAAGGAAGAGGATGATTAAAAATGAATTTTGGAGCACTTAATCTACAAAATCTATTCCAGATAATGATGTAGAATATTTGGCAAATTTATATTATTTGACCCACTACCAGGAACAGACACAATGCCAAGAACTCGTGATGTGTAAATAAACAAAACAAAAACACAGATTCTGTCTTCACAGAATTTACAATACTTTGTGGAAGACAGACAAGTGAAAAGACAATTACAGTGCTGAGAAGATAGGAGTAGCTGAGGCTACCACCGAAACTCTTGGCGAGACAGCAAACCTAGCCCTAGGAAATCATTAAATGCTCCACAAAGGGTGTAACATCCATGTTTTCTTTCTTTTCCATCTTTCGTATGTCAGAAATTTCACAGGTACTCTGCAGAAGTACTATAAGCAAGAATAAACTAATGTACCAGAAATCATCAAGAACAGTCTTGGCACAAAGTAATTAAAACATATGTTTATTTATTCACAATTAAATTTTTGTCTGTTTACAACATCATAATAACAAACCTTTTTTCACTTCTTAGTTAAAGGGTTTCCTCTTACTCATTTGTTCCTCACAAGAATTAAAGCAGGAAGAGACTGCCATTGTCTTTATTCTGCAGAGGAAGAATTGCAGGTGTTGAAACATTAAGTAATTTGCTTAAGGTCATGTGATTACTAGAAGGCAAGGCTGAGATTTGAGTCCTCCAACCCGGCTCTGAAATTCATGCATATAACCACCAGACTGTGCTCATTCTACTCTGCCTCTGCTATTTCAAGAGATTTTAAAATATTTTCAGACAAAAACTACAATCTTTTCTAATGTCCAAGTTTCCATTTCTGACAATTACCTGCTCCTACACTACTTAAATGTAAATACTTTCAAGTAAGAACAGGAAGTAACAGTTTTCTACTGAAATGGCAAAATAGAGGAAGCTCTATAAATTCCATTAGCACATAAAACACCTTAGTTTTCCTAAGGCTGATCAATTTCCTTACTTGAGCTTTCTCCTTCTCTGGGATAGGCCATAAATGGGAGACTGTTGATGTAACTCTCAGACATTGGGATATAGATTTTAGAAACTGATTTTGGTCCTTTCTGGGCAACTAACTGTAGAGATTTTGTTTCAATGTAGTAATTGGCTATTTTCTTATTTTATCTTTTTTGATTAGTTATTGTTTTGTATTTTGCTTTATTTTTAGTCAAGCCTGACACACTTTCTTAGTGTTTCATTATAGGACATAATTGAAGGAAATATATCCACTAACCATAAGGTGCCTTTTACTTCAGCTTTTCAATGACATACGTTTGACTTGGTAAAACCTCAAGTTTATTTTATTCCAGTTGGGAAAAGAGCCTGGCAAGGTATCAAAGCAAAAATAGGATTTAAAGAATACACTGGAGAAAAAAAGAAAAGAGAATTTTTCTTTGTTTTTCATGTCCAGCATCAATTCCTAAATGTCTATGTAATATCGGCAGTTATAGGGAATCAAATTGTACTCCGCATAGTCAGTAAATCTGCAAAACTCAAAATGCTGGTTATTTTCATGTAAGTGTATTGTGTGTAAACAATTGTTGCTCAAAACTGTGAATTTTTCTTTGACTCCAAAGATACAGTTAGTTATAAAGCCTGGGTTATAGAGCTTGCTGCTGTGGACTAGATTTTTAAAATTTTTTCCCACAGTTCTCTCATGTGCATATTTTACAAAAGTGTATTTTGCATTTTATATAAAATAAACATTCAAAGCTTTCATGTCTTTCTTACCATTTACACTAATTGAAGTTTTATGGAATGAATGAAACACAAGACATTGTGTCAAAAACTGTAAGGCCCCTGGTAATTACCAAGAATGTGCACTTTTATTTGTTATGATGCTATTATTTCCATTTTACCTTGACTCACCAGCAGGTAGTTCTTATGTTGTCTGTGATAAAGTATGACTTCTATTAAAATTGCAATTGATTCTGTGTAATAACTACATTTTGAAGTAGACCATCTCAGCTTTCTCTTGGCAATACCTATTTATATTCTAGAGTCTGTATGGACTTTAGCATTTGAAGTCACTTGAGTTTATTACATTCTAATTTTCTCAATACTGTGATGGGAAAATTAACTAACCTCTGATATGTTTCAGCCTTGCTATTAAGATCTGACAAATTTTTTTTGTTTGTTTGCAATAGTTGCAAAATTTTACCTCCGTTCATGTACAGCAGTGCAACATTGTCATGGTCATCCTAAAACGTGACTTTGTCAGCCGGGTGTGGTGGCTCACGCCTGTAATCCCAACACTCGGGAGGCTGAGACAGGAGGATCGTTGTGAGTTC
>RJWT010050597.1:0-10836 GCA_004365215.1 Cuniculus paca
GGCACCATCCAGGGTCTCGCTCAGGACCTGTGAACCTGCCAAGACCAGCTGCTGGCTCTTACTAGGCAGCTGCTCCACACTGCCAGCTCAGACCGGCTCTGGGACTTCCTGCAGTGACCCTTCTTTCTGTGCCCAGAGGATGGTGACTCCTCCTGTTCCCCGTGTCACAAGGCAGCACCAGATGCTTCAGGAGCCAGATTCGAGCCCACAGTTCCTTCCATCTGCAGGCAGATGGGGGTGGGGGGCAGGCTTGGAACATGGCCACGATTCTCCACCCAGCTCTGGTCGGTGTGGTCAGCCCAGTTTCCACAGAAAGAACTCTGAATGGGAGGAGTCCAGGTGGAGATGAGCACTGTGCTACTGCTAATCTGCCCTCCTCTTGCTGACCTTTGAGAAGCCCCATGCAGCAACAATGGCCTGATTCCCAAGCTGCCCGGTTTGGGGTGCCCCAAACACCCCAACCTTCCCATATACGGCAGCTGCCAACTTCACAGCCAGTGTCACCATTACGTTATAGTAGCAATTACATTTCACACCCGGTATGTCACTTGATCCTCCAGATACCATAAAGTAGATGTCACTGTCCCCATTTACAGATGAAAAGACTGAGGTCCTATGAAGTTCACGGTTCTCAGAAGAGATGTGGAAGTTCATTAAATTTAAACAGTACTGGTAGTTAGGGTAGGGGGGTGGGCTCACACTGTTTTCCTAGTCAAGAGCTTGCCCCATGAGCCCCCGTTGTCCCCTCATGATTTCCACCTGGTCCCCACTAATTAGCGGAACCTACAACCCGGGACAAGAGGACTCTGCTCATCTGCGACCTCAACAGGCCTGGGTTTCATGTCTGCCAGCATTTACTGTCTGTCCACCACCCTGCTGGCCTCTTAGCAAGATGTCGATAGGGACCCTGAGGCGCCTAGCAGTGAGGGACTTGGAGAACGACTCTGCACACGGGGGGTTGTACCAAGCCGGTTCTGTATTCCGGCCGTTTAGGCTCAGCACACGCAGCCTGGCCGTGTGCGTCTTTACGACGTCGGCTTTTATGGCGCATGTTACGCGCGCACGAAGGGCTGGAGCGCACAGTGCAGATTACAAAGGAAAGCGCGTGCACTCTCGGGGATGGACGTTCACATTTCCTTGGTAAAAGGGGTTTATGGAAGAGTTCCCACTCTCTCCTGTGGCCCATTGCTTTCGGTTTAACTAGGCATTTGGGGCTGGAATCATTTTTTCCCCGTTTAGGGCTTGGAACGCGTCCCACAGCTGGAGCGGCTTGCTCTCAGCTGTTTGTTTTTCTTCCTGGAAGAGGGACTTGAGAATGTTAGCCAGCGAGCCCCATGGGAATGGCCGGCTTGAGGCGCTCTCAGGTCCCCAGCCACACAAACCCCAAACACATGGAGCTGGCCTATGCCTTTGCGCCCCTGCAGTCCAGAGCTGCCCACGGAGCCGGCCCAGCTCAGGCCGCTCCACCTTTTTATCTGATGGAAGAGAAGATGGAGGAAGGAGAAAGAAGATGCTGGCCCGAGGGCTCCAGGCCAGGTTCTGAAACTTCAGTTGTGTAAGCTGATCTGACGCTGCGCTGAGTGCCTCACAGTTGGCCCATCCATCACTTGGGCTTGGGTGGGACTGGGCTGAGTCTAGTTGCTTGCCTGGATCCAGCCAGACCCTCCCCTAAGTCACCACCATCTCCGCTGGGGCACACTGAGACCCAGCCTGAGGCTTTCTTCATCCCCCCCCGGCCTCATGCAGCCTCCCTCTTAAAATACTCTTTGGAGTTGTTTTACCGTAGCACAGCACACACGAAATCACCATCTGGACCATTGCAATGTAGAACTCAGTAGCATTAAATACATTCACATAGGTTTGTGGCCATCACCACCGTCCATCTCCAGAGCCCCTGTCAAGTCCCTGAGGTGAGGCTGTGTCCCCTGGGACTCCAACTCCTGGCAACCCCCATTTGATTTCCTGTTTCTTTGAGAAGTCTGACTCTCCTCGGTACCTCGAGTAGGTGGGATGGTACAGTATTTGACTTTTTTCGTGACTGGCCGACTTCACATAGGATAATGTCCTCAAGGTTCATCCATGGGGTAGCATGAGTCAGGATCTCCTTCCCTTTACAGGCCATGTTCTACTTATCTATTCATCTTTCAGTGGACGTGGGGGTTGCTTCCAGATCTGGTTACTGAGAACATAAACAGGTAGGATCACACGTTCGAATCTCTGTATCAGTTCCTTTGGGTGTATGGTCACAAGTGGAATTGGTTTGATCCTTTGAATTTTTAAGGTGGCTTGTACCTCAAAGTCCAACAGGACATTCCAGCCACCTGGAGTCTCTCTGCTGGGATTCTCTGGTTGATGGAGGATAGAGATGAAACCCAAAAGCTACGTGGTCAATGGATTTTTTTAGGACCTCAGCCCAACTAGATCTCTGAACCTGAAATGGAGTGGGGCAGATTCATATTAGAAATGCAGGCTCCCCCCCATTCCTGAGTTAGGAAGTTGGATATTCTATTTAATGGGAAGAAGATAGCAAAAGGGGCTCCACCAGGTTCTCCCTGGCCCTGGGCACCCATGGGGTGTTGATAATGATGAGTATCTACCATGCTCAGTCTTCTGGTCTGACCCTTAGAGACATCCGAGTCAGCTGTGCCTGGCTGGGTTATTTGTTATAGTCTGAATTTGTATGCTAGAGCTGCCATGACAAGATATATAGATCTGGTGGTTCAAACAACTGACATGTGCTGTTACACAGTTCTGGGGACTGAAGTCAAAGATGAAGGTGTCAGTGAGCATCACTTTTCCTTGGCTTGTGGATGCCATCTCTCCCGGTGTCTTCACATGCTCCCTTTTCCCTACCTACAGGCCAGGCTTCTAGTGTCTTCTCTTCTTCTTGTAAGAACATTGATCAGATTCCTACTCTCCAGTCTCATTTTTACCTTAATCACTTCTTTACCTTATCTGCAAATATGATTACAGTTTGAGGTATTGGGGTTTGAATTGGACACCTGAATTTTGGGAAGACACAGTCAGTCAATGATATGCTTCTTTCCTCCCCAGTCAACAGATGATTCTATCACTCTGTTGCCCAAATATAACAACTGCATCAGGATATATATAAAATTTCTCATAATTCCACTTCGCTAAAGTCAGTTATTTTCCATAATGCCAGTTTTCTTTTAATCCTTATGTTTGCGTGTATGCACACATTTGCTTACTATTATATGCATTTCCCTGATAGTTATGAACTAAACCTCATGCTTGTTATTTTGAGGGCTTCAGAAAAGTCTATGTAGCTGACATATCATGAATTAATTATTCTCAGTTATTAGTAGTTTTCACGGCTACAAATGAGAATGCAATGAATTTCTTTGCACTATAGCATTTCACCTTCTGGATTATTCCTCAGGGTAAATTCCCAGGAGTAAGATTATTTTTCAAAGGATGTGAACATTTTTTATGACTCTTGATACATTGGCCAGATTGCTTTCCAAAAAAATTTGCACAGTCATCGGCCATGCATGAGCATGCTAGTTTCTACCCTTGTCTTGCCAGCTTAATGTCGCATCATCACTATTTTGAGTTTTTTGAAGTTTTACATGTTTGATAAGTAATGAGTTCATAAAGTTTTTCAGTTGTTTGATTATTTATCGTATCACGTCTTAAGGAAATTGATTCATTAAGCTTTTTGCCTAAGGCCCATGGAAGGTCAAGGCAGGTATTAAGTGTCTGCACCTAGTCACGACCACGCTGTTCTATGGGATGATGAGGAAGGAGAGGGCCTGGTTCTTATCTTCCAGAAGGCTATAATAAAAAAGCTCATCTTATTTATTTGTTGTTGTTGGGGTTTTTTGGTACCCAATCCAGTTCTTTGCACATGGTGCCTGGTTAATAAATTTTTGTTATATATATTTCAGTCCCACGTGACATGTTTATCTTCTTTGCGGTTCACAGAGATCTGGGCTGAACTGAAAGGAATGTGCAATCTCAATCCAATCTGAGGCTGAGTCCCAGGGATAGCTCAGACCTGATAATGTAAGAGGATGAACATGAAGTCATGCACTGCAGAAAAGGGGAAGATGTGACTTGACAATTTATTTTAACTTTTAATTTTAATTGGCACACAATTGTGCATACTTAAGGGATCCTGCATGAAATTTCAATTCATGTCTGATAAAAATTTCTCAAGCAAGGTTTAGGATATGAGGTTGGCAGTTGCTCCATACGAGTAAATATGTGGTATAGTTGTCCACCAAAAGCTCTTGCAATCAAAGTGACATTGATAGAGATGTAGTGTCTAGGATAAGGGAAATGACAGTCCTGTGTAGTGTCGCCAGGACTAGACAGCTCCTTTGTTTGTTCATTTTAGCTTGAAAAATATTTAACCTACAGAGAAGTTGGAAACTACACTGAGCACCCATATACTCTTTATTTTGATCCATCAATTGTGAACATTTTGCTATATTTGTGCTTTCTTACTTTCTCTCACTCCTTCCCAATTGTTATTGCCTTTTTCATTTTTGTGAAATCACTTGACAGTAAGGCGCAAACTTTACCCCTAAATACTTTAGTATGTATTTATAAAAACAAAGACAATCTCCTGTATCACTACCATATAATTATTGAACTCAGGAAATTTAACATCAATAGGATTCTAAATAGTTTGCACATATTTAATGTCCTTCAAGTACTCCAATAAAATGTCCTTTATAGATTTTTTAAAAAATCTTGATACAGAATAATACACATAGAGATTATGTGTCTTTAGTCTTCTTTTTGGAAAAAGGCTAAAACATCTATTCCTTTGCTTTATTTCATAGATACTTTTGCAGACTACAAGCTAGTTACTTGGTATACTGCCTCTCCATGTAGATTTGATTGTTTCCCCATGCCTGATGTATGTTAAACATTCTTGGCAGTAAGTCCTGCCCAGGAAGTAGATTGTGTCCATTTGGTCCTTAATTGATGATGATAAATCTGATGACTTGGTTAAGGTAGTAACCACCAGAATTATTTATTTAATTTTTTTTTTTTTTGGTACTGGGAATCAAACTCAGGACCTCATGCTTACCAGGCAGGTTCTGTGCCACTGAGGTATATCCCCGGCCCTAGAATTATTTATTCTGAAGACATCTTTTAGTAGCTGCCTGAAGGGAGACACCCTGATACTGTGTAAATATAGTGCTCCCCAACAATTCCTTGTTCAATGGGGTTAACATTCATTGATGATTCTTGCTTGAATTAGTTACAGGTTAATTATCCTTTACCTGAAATGCATGGGACCAGATTTTAGACTTTTTAAAATTTTGGAATATTTACATATGCATAACAAGAAATCATGGGGATAGGACCCATGTCAAAAGACAGAATTCTCTGATGTTTTACATACACTTTATGCACATCACCTGAAGGTAATTTTATAGTGTTTTTAGTATGCTTGCATTTTGACTGGGACTTGTCTCTTGAGCTCAGGTGTGGAATTTTTCCCTTGTGACTTCATGTTGGTACTCAAAAAGTTTTGGATTCTGGAGCATCTTGGATTTCAGACTTTTGGATTAGGTATGTTTAATCTGTGTTACAAAAATGGTTATCAAGTGGTGATTTTTCTAACCCTCCTCAGTGTTATTTACTTCTCTGAGCACTATAGTTAAAGGTAGATGCAGTAATAGTATATGAATTGGACTCCCCTCACACCCAACAGCTTCTTTTTTTTTTTATGGTAGCAAAATTTTATTAAAGGTGGGAAAAGAAACAGGCTCTGCAGAGTGAGTTCAGACCAAGTAAAAGTAGGAAAAGAAGTACACTCTACAGTGTGAGGATGGGCCACCATGGAAGAGAGAACACAGTGGGCTCAACACCTCTTGAAGAATATGCTGTTGAAAAAAAAAAAGAATATGCTGTTGGATGTTTGCTAGTGGTATTCATCACCTTTCCATTGCTGGGACAAAATATTTGATATATACAACTTAAAAGAGCATAGATTTATTTTTGCTCACAGTTTCAGTCCATAGTCGGCTGGCTGTGAACAGAAACATTGTGAGAGAGGAGCATGGCGGAGGAAACCTTCCCACTTCATGGTAACTAGGAAGCCCACCTTAGGACAGCCAGCCAGAAGTGAGTAGAGGGAGAGGGCCCAAGGCCAAGATAATCCCTTCTTCGTCCAACTGAGCTTCACCTCCTCATAGTCCACTCCCCTGTGAATGCTTCGGTGTGTTAACCTGTTGATGAAGTTAGCACTGTCATGGTCTAATGAGTTCCTCATATCCCAAGAGCTGGAAACAAGTCTTCAACAATTCTTCACACAACTCTAAAGTCTTCATCAGTTCTTCAAAAAGAGCCTCTTAGGGGGCATTTTGTACCCAGCCATAATACCAACACATCACTGGATGTACACAAACTGAAACACATCATTCAGGGAGGAATGGTTGTGCTAATGAAAGGACTTGAAACCTTGAGGAAGGAAGATCTGTCTTCAGATCATTAAAGGGCTGTCTTGTGGAGACTCTGACACACCGCACCCTCCCTGCCACTTAGAGCTCCAGTCACAACCGAGTCCTTGAGTAAAGCTCAGGACTGTGCACCTCCCACCACTGCGTTCAGGTGAAATTGCTGGCAGGGGACAGAATGGAGCGCAGAAGGTCCAGGTTTCCTGGGGAAGGCAAAGGAATGCTTCTGACTCAGATCCTCATGGAGGCAATGTGAGTGCAGCTGCACACAGGACAAAGGGCAGCCTCCTCCATGGTGAGAGAACTGAGCCTTAGCAAAGGTGACTGGAAAGAGGGAGGAAAATGTTCTAGATCTCTTCGGAAAGTACCAAGTGATTGTCATTCCTTGGGAGCATTGTCCTGGTGGTCAGCAAGGGCGAAGAACTATGTGTTCAGGCTGAAGAAAACCACAGAGCAGTTGGACGTAGTGGCACATGCCTCTAATTCTAGCACTCTGTGGAAGCTGAAGGGGGTAAGATTGTAGTGACTTAGTGACTTATCAAGACCCTATCTCAAAATTGAAAGTCAAAATGTCCATGAAAAGTGTTTTGAATTGATTCAGGACATTGAGGCAGCCATGAGAACACAACTAAAGACAATGTGTCTTTCACTGTAATAAACTTTTAAAAAATATTTTAACATTTACTGTATTTTTTATCCCAGCCAGTATGACTAAGGGGCCATCCAAGTCTCAGAGTCTATGAAATTCTTTTTTTTAATGAAAAAATAAAACCAAATAAAGAGAATGACAGTAGTTATGTCTGCAGGTCATGCAAACCTGCCAACTTTTGAAAAACTTTAAACATGAGATGCATGAATTTTTTATTGTAAGATGTTAAATGTTGTCATTAAATTTTTTCTATTTTGCAGAAAAGGCTCTAAATCTATTTAAAACCTCAATGTGATTGATGATTGTCACTGGCATAATTTCATTTGACTCTTTTGCAATATTAAATATTTTTTATAATACTAGGAATATTCAACTAAACTAATAAAGCAAAATACTCTGGGGACCAATCAATATTTCCATGTAACTCTTATTATTCAATGTTTTTAACTAGAAAAACTGCCTATTTGTATAGGAATGCTTTTTGTATTATTGTCAATGATGATTCACATAGATGGGTGAATGGATGATGGGTGGATGGGTGGATGGATGGATGAGTGATGGATGGGTGATGGATGGTAGACAGAGGAGTAGATGGGTGGATATCCAATTTCGGTTTTCTACACACACTAGATACCTAGTGTGGTATAGTAGGAAGATGTAAACTACATTTCAAGAAATACGAATACTAGACCTCATTCCGCCATCAGTGATCTAGATGACCTGGGACATTTCCTGTCACCCCCATCTATATTTCTTCATCTGAAAAGAGAAGTAAATGTTTATGAAGATAATTTTCAGCTCAGAGTGACTGTGATCTTACTATCTTGTGGTCTGCTTTTTGGAGAACAGTGATATGAGAAATTTGAGGGCTCCAAGTCTCATGTTCTAAATGCCTGGATTCCTGGCAAGTCTGGCCCTGATTCCCTACATGCTTATTAGTGAGGGTAATTTCCAGCCTCTTTAAAACACTTTATGACAGGCTCAACAAGTGAAGAAAGATGGATCTGAGAAAATCAGCCAACATCACTCCAACCAAAAGCTACGTGGAGCCCCTGGGGGAATGATGTTGAACCATTTGAAAACAAGCATTTATGGAACAAATTGTCCAGGAAGATAGAAATAGAGAAACATGCTGGCCATCCTCACTGATTTCAGATTCCAGCCTCGTGGGACAGTGACCAGGGGGCAGCCAAGGGAAATACAGGAGGGGTCTCTGCCCAGCCACGATGGGTTCCTACTTAGGAGAAAGAGGTGAATGGTGCATGGGGAAGGATGAGACATACAGTCAGGATTTCAATTTTGCATTTGCGATTCACATACAGTGTTATCCTGAATGAGCCACTTGATTTCGCTAAGCTTCAACCTATAAATCTGGACCTATGATCACTGAGATAGAAGAATCACATGAGATAAAAGACATGCAGCTCCCACTCATTGCCTGGCACCGAGTAGACCCATTAGTATTAGCCTCCCTTCTTCTTCCATCCGGTTGAGTGGATGGGCCATTGAGTTGTCATCCCATTGGTACCTGTAGCCAGATGCGTGACCTGGACCAAGAGGGGTCTTTGTCTAAGACTCTGTTTCCTTACCTGTAGAATATGAAGGGACATCCAAGTGGACACAAGCTGACCTTCAGGCCTGATATTGCATTGTTGGGTCTGTGACCAGCAGCACACAGTGTGGGCTGAAAGGGTGAGGACAAAAGGCCCTACTGAGGGGCATGGAGAAAACAGGGCACATTCGAGGCACATTAGAAAGTAAGATACTCCAGCAAGAAACAAAGTGTCCACTTCTGTTCTGAGGGTCTCTTTGGAACCCACACAGTTCAACCCCACAATGTCCAACCATGGTCCCAGATTTTCATAGAACAGAGAGCACAGATATGGTCCTTGAGACCATGGAACACAGAAGGCCCCCGTTGAACCACAGTTAATTCAGTTTTCACAATGATTTGGGTATCTTACCTATAGATACCAAACCCTAAGTTTCTCACATTTACTGCTGGGGACTGTTATAAAACTTTAAAGATCTGGGCATGGATCAGATATTCTACATACTTTACAGTGTCCCACGCAGTGGTTGGCAATCAGTTTAAGTATTGAATCAGTGAAAGTTCCTTCTATTAATGATTCAAGATCCAATTATGATGTATTTTTTAAAATATGTCCATGATCAATTTGCTAGCACAGCGATGAAATGAGATTGCAGAAAGGAGTAACCGTTTTATTATGGGTGGGTGCCACACTCATGTAAAAGGACTGTGTGTTAAGGAAGCAAAAACTCCCCCTTCTCCCCTTTTGAGTAGCATGAAAAGTGCTGGAGATAAAATCAACTCAGGGGCTGGGGATTTAGCTCAGTGGCATAAGCACCTGCCTGGCAAGCACAAGGTCATGAGTTCAATTCCAGGTACCAAAAAACAAAACAGATTCAACTCAGGTTTGTAAAAGAGCAGTACTTACAGCATCACTTTCTGTATCTTTTCCTTAAAGATGGAAGTTTACTTGATCCTTATATCAATGAGAATTTTTACTTAAATGCAAAAAAAGGGTTCCTGGGAGGGTCAGCAGTCAGCTATTAGGGGACAAAACCACTTTTCTCTAAATGAGATTCAGCTGTCCACCTGGGTCTGAGGACAGACTTAATTTCTTTATAGCTACAGTGAGTGCTCAGTTTGTAGGCTGTTGAGGGCCCGTTTGTTGAAATAACTGCAAGAAAACACCAAAAACTCCCAAGACAGTGAGAGAAGATACTCCACAAGGAGATATTTACAAACCGTTAAATTTACCCTCTGCAGCACTTCTGAGTGTACAGCTCAGTGCTGCTAGGCAGATTCATATTGCTGTGCCTCACAAGGAGATCGGGAGGTCCTGCACCAAAGGAGCAGCTCATTCAAGTGCATTGACCAACGGCTGCTGCAGTGATCTGAGATCATCTGGGTTCTGGGAACACCAGATGGCCTGGTGCCCTGAGAGTCAGCCTGGCCATTTTGTAGGCCCTCTGAAGTCTCCAAGGCACATCTGCCTGATGACATGACCACAGCTGGGAAGTTGGTACCCACTTTCACTATGCACCCCAACTTCTTTCCAGTCAATCTCTCTCTCTCTCTCTTTTTTTTTTTTTTTTTTTTTTTGCAGCACTGGGGATAAAACTCACAACCTTGCACTTGCCAGGCAGGCGCTTAGGCCACTGAGCTAAATCCTCAGCCCTTTCCAGTCAATCTCTTTAAAGGGCTCTCACTAACTACTTATCTGTGGAGGACCACCTGAATGATTCTCCTTGAATAAAGAATAATTATCTCCGTTTTAGCTAAACCTGGCCCTCTTTCCATGTACTGATATGTGCAGAGCTGGCTAAACTATTTCCTTCTCCCTTCAATTGACTCTAAATGATGTAAACAGGGCTGGCTGAGGTGCTCGTGTGTAATCTTTGAAGCTAGGCGACAGTCGCTGTTTCCCCACCCCATGGCTCCATAAAAACATAGTTGAGCCAATTGGGATGAAGAGCCACTGCTCCAGGGCTGTCACCTGGGATTAAGCCTCAGATAAGAGGCTATGACTTCCCAGGACAGAAAAGTTTACACATCAGAGCTGAAGCACCAACCCCAAAACATTAGATATTTCCTCATTTGTGTTATGTAGATTAGTCTTTCTGCATATCCTTCTGTCTGCATATTGCAGAGATACTTGCAGGCCTCCTAGCTAGCCCAACTCCCAGTATTTCCATGTTTCCCACCATTCTCGCAGTCAC
>RJWT010050598.1:0-10838 GCA_004365215.1 Cuniculus paca
ATACATGTGTCTACAAGTGCTCATGCCTCACGATCGTGTCAGAACTGGCCTCAGGCATTCTACAGGAAATGGTGGAACCTGAATCCACTAATGCTTAGGTGTCAAAGCAATGTCAAATTTCCAGACAAGTTTCTGAATCTCACTCCCAATCTCTGAATTTAGCTCTTGAGGATAATCTGCCAGCAACTGAATCCCAATTTTAAGTAATGTTCTCTTAAAATACCTGCAGTTCACAAATCAGGTGATGCCCCCTGCCCATCTACCTGTGGTTTCCTCTTCCTAGTAAGACTTGGTTTCTCCTAAGTAATCTCCTACTTACATGTCAATATTCAGCACAAGAGTCACCTCCTTCAGAAAACCTTCTGAGACTGCAATTCATAGCCCCATCACTCTGCTCATCTTCCGTATGCATCCACCACTGTGCTTATTACAAACCAGATCTGATCACATGGGTGCATTTTACTGACTAAAGACTCATTAAAGAGAAGGCATATCTTTTGTCTCCATTGCCTAAAATTGCCTGGGGGAGTCATTGTTGACATTTAATTTTTAATTACTGAATAAGTGAATCATCGAATAAACCAAAGGACATATAAACGCCTGACAACACATAATAGCAAGAAATTAATTCTGGTTGAGAAAACAAGTGAAGATATCACTGAAGAAACAGGGTGTGAACTAACCTTGGAAAAAACAGGAAGGCGGAAGACTTAGGAAGGAACACATATTTCAAGTTGCAGAAAAGGTATTGATTCATGATCTGATCAAGAATGACTTGTCCTGTATTTCCAAAATGCAGGACTGCTGAAAGATAAAACTAAAGAACTGTGAAGAGGGAGGCCTCTGGAATTAACTTATGGATTGCGTGAAATTATTCATGTATTCAATCACTGCTCCTAAGGAATGACTGACTGTAACGTGGTATGACTAGTCCTGCTCCTAAAGCAAAATAACTCCTATTTTGAAACACCAATTTGAATTGACTATTAACAGGATTTTTTTGTAGAGAATTAAATGACTTACATGCAAAACATCTAAAACAATGCTTGACATGGTATGAATTCAATAAATAGTATCGATAATCACTCTCTTACCTGATTTCTTGTTTCTTAATCCTATTACAAAAAACATTCACAGCATTCTTAGGGACAAACATGTCAAATCTGTAGTTTACAACCAGTTGTCTCTGTCCCAGCAGAATCTGAGTGTAAATTCTATTTTCAATCTCATAGATTTGCAAATAAATTCCACATTAAGTACTTTTCTGATTGCTCTACATGTGTTGCCTCTAATGTTTAATCATCACAATTGTGCAGGACAGATACTATTGCTATCCTCTTTTCAAAGATGAAGAGCTTAAAGCTTATAGGTGTTAAGTAACTTGTCCAAGAAATTTGATCTCAAGTAAATCACCAAAATCAGGCCCTTAGCCATGATATCATATGGACTATTTTTTCCAGAAATACATTTAGATATTTTACAGAAATTTAATTAATGTACTGACTAATTGCTTATGGGTGTATTTCCCTGTTACTTCATGCTTTGTCCTCTTACAATATACTTTTGTTCTAAGAGCAGAAATGCTTTCCATTCTCCTTTTTCCAACCCAGGTTCTAGGGTTCTAGAACCATAATATTCAAATGGGAAGAAGGACATACATGAATGTCTCCTTCTTTGATAACCTTTTCTTCTGGAAATTATTTTCTTGTCAGTTCGTTGAATTCTACATAAAATGAAATCTCATCTTAAGAGACACATCTCTCTGTTAATTTTCTCATGTTAAGGTTATAATATATTTAAAGATAATTACACAATGTGTCATTTGAACAGGTTTTATTTCAGCACAGAGGGGAATTCAAAGTTCTCACCATAGAAGTTCTATAATACCAGTACATATAACAAGATTTTTATTTTTACTCCTCGAAGATAAATGGTCATTTCTGTATTTATTTTCCTATAATGAGCAATTTAATAAAACATTTAATTTCTTTATGTCAGTTGAAAAATAAGCTCAAGCACTGTATTTCAAACATGAGAAAGTCATTCTACTTACAGGCAATTTAAATAAATTGAGAAGACTTGTCACTTAATATGGTAAACATGAACTCAATCAAATCATTAATAAAGGGCTTCTAATTCATCTTTGATGCTTTCACTCTCTTAGGGAATACAGTTTTGTAATCTGAATTTAAACTATATACATATAATTTTTTCACTTTTCTGCATTATGATTAATTACTCGCTGATTGGCATTTTGAGTTGGGTCATATTTTCCTCCTGCCTAATTATATCCAATCATTTTGTTATCCTTCTGCAATTTCATGACAACTCTACTGAAAGTATTGTGACTGTAGATTGATGTTCCACAGCTTCTTAAATTCTTGTAATTTAGGGCCTATTAATGGCAGACTGAGGGGAAAAAAAACAAGAACTTAATTGGTTTTAAATTGGCCTTAAATTGTAATTAGAGGAGAAGAGAAGTAAGCCATAACTTGAATATTTTATCACAACAGAATTTAGAGGCACTGATCCATCAAAGTACTGTGTCTGATAGGGGAGGGTAAACTTAGGGTGATTAGATATGTAGATGCAACTTCAGTGTTTAGTGGGAAAAGAAAGCAGCCCCTGTTGAGATGTTTATGAACCTGAATTTGGCAGCAAAGAAATTCTATGCTATCTGTACGGCCTCAGGTCTCAGATAGGCTGAAATGCGAATAAAATAATTTCAAACATAAACAAGATCTAATAAGGCACAGGACATAGGAATGAATTACTTGCAACTGTATTTAAGACAGGCTCCTCTATAAAGTCTTCTCATCTTTCTTTCTTTTTCTTTTTTCTTTTTCTTTTTTTTCCCAGAAGCCAGCTCTGCCTAAAAGTAACACTGATCCTGCTATAGTTTCGGTGTGGGGATTGATGGCAAACTATTCTGGTTTCCATTGCCATCACTCGTTGATTCTCTAGTTTATTTTGTTCATGTGACTTGCTAGGTAGGATCCCCTTTCTCCAGCAGTTCTCTATATGTCTCTTACAAAGATCAATTAGAAAGGGATGACCTTATCATAGAGCAGAAATCGTGTCAAGGGAATTGAAGTTGCTGAGTTTCTTGAGTATAATTGCAAAACTAGCTCTGCTTGTGGGTGGCATATAATTTCATTTCATTTGGCAAGTCCTTCTATCTTTTTGCAGTAGCAGGGAAATAGTTTTAGGTGCTGAAGAGAAGTCCTTGTGAAGTCAAATGCTGAAGGAAGTGTATAAGATTTAAGATTGGTGTTATCCCAGGGCATTAGTGATTTTGAAGGAAGAGACAGTAGTAGCTAAAATGAATACTTTGCATTTTCAGCGAAGTGATTGTAGAAACACAGTAACAATGCAGATGGCAATTGGTAACAAGGCAGGTAAGAATATATTTACCTGTATTTTTATGCTTCCTTTGTCAAGTGAGCGAGTGTAGAAACTTTCATATCATTATTCATGTAGAAGCAGTCTGTGCATGGGGAACTTGCCAGAAAAGGCAGTTTTTATTTTCACAGTTAACTTTTTAGAATTATGAAAGCTTAACTTCTTTACCTCTATTTGCTTTTACCTTATTTTGAGGCATTCTGTAATAAAATTTTATGTCAAGGTAAAGTATTTATATGGGAGAGTACTGCTTTAGTTAAATCAGGTAAAAGTGCATGAATTGGACATATTTTTCATTTCATTGAAGATGAATCTCACATTAACAGATTTTGGAAAAAAGCATTAGAAGTGAGATGTTATGACACAAGTACATTCTTATATTTCATTTTACTTCTTTCTTTCCTTTTTCCATTGCTTATCAAGATGCCTAAAACACAATATATAGGTATTTATGTATATTTGCTGAAGAATTTGTAAGTAAGTAGGTTAATAGAAATTAAAACCTGCTTAAGGAATTTGCATGATAAACAGCATTGCAGTCTTATTTAGAAAATTATCAAAAAATAAAAAAAAATTATCAATTCTTGCTGACCTACCTCTTCCTGAACATGCAAGGATATTGTTGCCATAGGTGTATGCTTTGTGTAATGATTGTGAAAAAACAATTATTTCTTACAGTAATCTATACCATCTTTGAGATTTCTTAAATAAACTGATTTAGAGGCCTACATATATAAAGCAGCAAATTCGTCAGTACCTCCTCATCTATAGATAATTTCTATTGCCAAAGTTTCAGCATTTCCTTGGGCAAGATATTGAGAGCTCGTAAAACAAATGCCAGTTCTTTTACATTCAGCCCCGCAGGCTTGAGGATAAAATGTGAGTAATCTGTTCTACAAATATATTCACAAATGTGTATAACAGCTGTATGTAGACAGAATATGAACAGTTTCCCATTGCTGTTTAATACTTTACTGAGCTTCCACAATGTGCCTGGTGCTAACTGGGCACCTCAATTATTCTCCATCTGTGCTCACTACCAAAACTGCCAGCCATCATCCTGCTAGGGCCTTGGAGCCTATGGCAGAGAACCTGACAGGGCAAATGGTGCAATCTAGTATTTCTTCCTCAGCTAGCCTAGCTAATTACTCTAGTAACAAATCACTTTGCCCCAGTGTTGGCTGAGACAATGATATAAAGCTATAGGTTGTCACAGCATCAAGGTTAATTTTGCATGTGAAAGATACTACATTGGAATTCCACTTAACAGTGTTTTTGGTGCCAGTGTAATGGAATAACGTAAGAGTGAAAACATTGTAAATGAAAGATCTGGTAGAGAGGGAGGGGAAGAGTGCCACATAATCGAATTTGTGAGTAGACTACAAAATTCATCAGCCTCTATTCCCAATTTAACCCCTCTCAAATAGAGTACTAAAGCCGATAATTTTTCCTAAAAAAAATTTTAAATCATACTCTCTCTTTAAACTTACCTTTTTGGATGATTATTGAGACATTTTTGGTAAAAATGAACATCCATGTCTTTTCATATTTAAATCAAGTGTTATGCTATTTGCTGACCACAGTTACAATTTACTAAGCATCCATTAAGTAGCAAGCTCTGCAGTAAGTTCTATATGATATTTCTAATGGATTTACAAGATAGATACTGTTACAAATTGACAGGAAAGAACTGGGTTCCAGGGAAGATAAGTAGTTATACTGAATTCATATGGCTAGCAAGTTTCTGGGGTGGAGATTTGAAACTGGTTGTGTGTGGCAGCATAATTGACATTCTTACTTTTACTATATGCATTGTGTGTAAGGCCCCCTGGGCCTTTGTGGATTTGGAGTTGCTATTGCTTCTGGACTCTTATAATTGCCATTTTTGAAACTATTGATGAATGTGTCATTGGGAGCAGGGGAACCTATAGAAATTAGCTTTTCTAAGGGGATGAACAGCAGCCCTTGCAGTTAACACCAATGTTCCACTTATGATCTTCAATTCAGATACTTTGAAAATATTTGTTCTTCTGTGTGGCACTTACTATACACCCATATCGTAATAAATAATTTTAAAAATTTAAAGTGGGTTTATGTAGATAACAATGGTGGTGGGGAACAGTGAATTGGAATGTTTTCTCTTTTACGCCTAAACACATAGCTATAGCTAACATGTCACTCCAATTCATAGGTTAAGAGATTACATTGTCTCAGTTATGCATAATTAGGCATAACTTAGACTTTCCAAATTGATGTGAAGAATAGGAAAAGAAGAAAACAGAAAAGAAAATGAGAAACAACTCAAGAACTGATTTAAAATTGTCAAACGAAGAATGAAATCAAGTGTCTCCCTTTAATCTCCTTGGGCATTAGAACTGAAAGCAAATGAGGCTAAACTTTTCCGTTTAGACTCATCTTCCCCAAGCAAATATTTCTTTCCCTTTCCTTTCCTTTCCTTTCCTTTCCTTTCCTTTCCTTTCCTTTCCTTTCCTTTCCTTTCCTTTCTTTACCTTTCTTTACCTTTTCTTTTCTTTTCTTTTCTTTTTGAAGGAAATTGCTGATCAAAATCAAACTCTTCTTTCCCCTGTCTTACCACATCCCATCTTGCCCTACAGTTCAACTTTCTTACACCTACACCTTCAAGATTCCTCCACTTCCAGTCAATCAATCATGTGAAGAGCCATGCTGTAATTCTGTGCTTTTCTCATTCTCAACCTATGTTACAAAGGGATTTTGAGATGCTTTTTGATGGCTCAAGCTGATAAGAAAAAATATATATATTTAAGTGTTTGCTTCTTGAGCTTCCATCAGTGTTGTGAGTTATATAATGAAAGCTGTCTGGGTTAGATTCCTAAAGCTATTATCCTTCTAACACTGAGATAGAACACCAAAAGAACCTTTTAGAATCTCTTAGCTATTTATAGCTTGGGAAACCAGGTTCTTTTCCTTTTAAAATTGTTTGTTGAAGGTAGTTATTTAACTTACCACATTGTCAACATCTTGTATTATCAGCCCTCAAGAGACATACTGAATCCTAAGGTAGGATTTCTATAAGGTTATTCAGCTTCTTAAATAAGCTCTCAGTATCTATTCTGGAGGTGTTTGAAAAGTTTTCACTTGGGATCGTCTGTGACCTTGGTGTTGTGTGCCATTTGTGCATCATTAAAAGGTTGTAATGAAGTTCTGCCGCACACAGATTGTAAAAGGTCAAGCAGAAAGTTGGGAGCCAATGAGGTTGGGAAGAAAAATTGTGCTTGCTGCAGAAGTTGAGGGATTCATTATATTGATGCTATGGGGTTTTCAGCAGAGTAATAACTGGGTTAGCAATAGAATGTAAATCTTCTCAGCCACTTAGTCTGAATCTGCTTCTTCTTGATTTGTGGGGATATATTTTTAACAAAGTACAAGGAAAGTCATTACACTCAGAGGAAAGCCAGTAGCATTGGTAAATGCTCTGTAGATGGGTTAGCCAAAAGAAGAAAAGAACTAGAGGGATAGGAATCGAGCATATATGCTTCTTGGTTGCCAAAACAAGATGTATTGTCAACCCATGTGACATAACTATTTAAGAAGAACTTTGCATAAGTGATTACTTAAATTTTTTAAAAGATATACTGGATTGCTTTTAGCTTCTACACTTGAGAGACGCAAGAATAGCCAATTAAAAGGCTTAAAATAGCAATCAACACAATTAATTAAAAGGATCTGGGATAAAATTAGCATCAAAACAGCAGCAACTTCAAGCCAATTTATTTAGGGAGAATCAGCCAGGTAAGTTAACAAGTATTGAGCTTCTCTTATTAGAGGTAGAAAATCTAAAGTTAACTGAGTTTCCATTGACTATTCCCTGGGTGCAATTTCTTAAATTGGGACTCTAGAAATTATGTGTAAAAGTGCAGCAGTTGATTGCGTGTCTCACAAGCTTACATATGGAGTGAGATAATTTCTTCTTTAAACAACCCTCAAACCATCTGTTGACTTAAGTCAACTCTCCGAATTTTACTTGGAAATAAATTGAAAGCCTCGTTATTTCACAAGACTAGTTCCATGTGCTCCATGAACTCATAGCTAGGCTTTTACTGGTATATATCTGTGTTCTGGGTGGGTTGAGTAGTAAGAAAGATTTTTTTTTTAGAGTAGGACAAAACTCACTAGCATACATCTTATAAAATCAAGACCTCTTTATTAATAAATTTAACTTAATTCAAATCCACAGATTAAATTGATCAATTCAAAGTTTTCAAAAATGACTTTTTGTAAAGATTTTTGTTTAAAGATGAGGGAAAATACAGGTTACTTATCATTTTATTCAATGTTTATGTCATTTTATTATAGATTAAGGTAATAAGCAAATTATAGTTTCATGCACTATAGATGGCATCCTGTTTTATATAGAATTTGGTTTTTCTTCAATAATTGTTAAATGAAATCGTTCTCCATCCAAATGGCTTTTATCTCTTACTGTTGTTTACATATACTAGTCCAAACATACCTGAAATATTTGTTTTCCAAAACTTCATATCAACTTCAAACATCAACTAAGAAGACAATATAGTTTAGTGGTTTGAAAGTATTCCTTTAAAAAAAATGCAATATACACGAAATAGAAATTTGTTCCGGTTAAGTGTCCCTTATTCTAAATTCCTGGGACATAGAGTATACCATAAATTGTCTTTTTTTTTTTTTTCAGATTTTGTAGATTTTTTCGGATTTTTAATTTGTAAATTTTTCAGGTTTTTAATAATAAAATATTAAGAGTAAATGGAATAGTGGAAACTGACATGCCAATAATTAGATAAATTTTACTTAATAAACAAAAATTAAGGTAGAGCAAAAGAGTATAGATGCATGATAGAAAATATTGAAATAGTGCATGATGACAAATCTAGCACTTCATTATTTTCCTAGCATCTACTATAGTGCTGGAAACAGTAGGTAGAATACTTTTGGATAAATTATTAGATAGATAGATAGATAGATAGATAGATAGATAGATAGGTTGATCTTGAAGATGGCACCTCAGTTTAAATAGAAAAGGCATTGTTAACATGCAAATTACAGGCACAATGCAATGGTAATTTAATGCAATATTTTAAAACATTTCTAAATAAAAAATAAAGCATTTCTGCCTATATCAAAGGCAGAAATACTTGTAACATGCCAGGACTCTAAAAACTTCAGATATCTTTATAATATATATATATATATATATATATATATATATACACATATATATATAGTATATTAGATAACATACCTCTGTATAGTGTAATCTATATCATATAACATATATACTATAGTATATATACTGTAAGCTACATATTATGTATATATTTATATGTATGTATATATAGGTTTATTTTTCACAAGAGATTGTTTCTCATTTTTCTTCCAAAATAAAAACATCACTGAAATTGCTGCCCTTGTGATAATCATATACTAAAATATTTTCCTTTACCACTTTAGACTGTCTTTTCTATTGAGATAAACTTACTCAGAATACTACGTTTGCAAAATTAACTAATTTAAAACTGATAATTATTGTGTTATCTATTTTCTATGTTTTCTATTTTATCACACTATATTAGATACTGATAATAAAACCCAGAGTCTTTATCTTGGCAATGAAAACTTTCTCAGTCATTCATTGGTTCATTTAAGCAACAGTTCCTCAGCCACTTCTCAGCCAGTTGACAGAAAGTTTCTCTGGAAGAAAACCTATTAGCAGTTAGGGAACAGACATATACAAAAGGAATTACAATCCAATGTGGTATCTTGCATAATGAGTGTGCATCTATGGCAAATAAGTTGTCAGTATTTACAGGAAATTAGGAAAGCATATGTAAACAAATAACTAATTTAAAGATGAGGCATGCAGCTAGCACATGGGGTCGTCAGAGTTCTTCCATTCACCATCTGCAAAAAAATTACTAAGCTCTTTTTATGGGCCAACTACCCTAGGAGACTCTTTAAATGGAAAAGAAGGATAGAGATAATAAAATAATCACAATCAAGTATGATGAGTAACTCAATGAAACTATGTATAATGCTTTTAGTAACCTGTAGTGGAGGAACTAATTAACCTGCTAAGTGCATTGGGAAGGTTTCACTGAAGGGAATAAATGGAGGGTGAAGAACAAGCTCAGATAGATGAATCTTAGACTGCAGGGTGGTGAAAGTCAATCCAAGGAATGGAATAAAAAGTAACAATAATATGTCTAAAAGGGCACGTCTTGTATTAATTGTTAGCACTACAGATATAAAATGACATGGCAAGCTAAGAAAATAATATACCAATATCACTCTAAGGTCAAAATTAAATAAAGACAAGCCAAATGATGTGATCAATTAGATAGATATTATAAACATATATTGAAATTTTCATCATTCGTGTGTGTGTGCGTGTGTGTGTGTGTGTGAAAGTGATAGAGACAAATAAATTTAAAAAGAGGTTGTGGTAAAACATTAATGGTTGTTTTGTTAAAAATACTTTTATAGATATTTATTGTGCTAGTCTTTCAATGTTTTATATAGTTTTGGAAATTTTAATTATGAATGAATAGAATTTTTTTAAAGGAGTAGATCCTCAGGCATTCATAACTAGATAAAATTTAAGGGTAAAATCAAAAGAGACAATGTAAGATTCTAAGGAAAATATTGAAATAGTGCATGATGACAAAACTAGCACTTCGTTATTTTCCTAGCATCAGTACTATAGTGCTGGAAACAGTAGGTAGAATATTTTTGGATAAATTAGTTAAGGAATAGGAACTTCAGATATGGGAGAATATGGAAAAGGAAAGGGTCAATTGTTAATAATTTTATGGACATAAGAGCACAGGGGTAAAGGTCAGGAACCCTGGAACCAGATTAACAGAATTTGAATTTTGACTCCCCTAGTTATTAGCTATGCATTCTTGGGCATATTATCTAGTCCTTCTATGCCTTAGTTTCAAATGATGTTAATTATAACTATTAAATTCATTAATATGAAATATAGTAACATATAATAATTACCAAGGAGGATACAAACACTATTCATATATATGTGTTTGAATGATAGGCTATATATGTGAATATTTGTGTGGCTGAATATGAATTCAGGAAAAGTTTATGAGTATTAGTTGCATTAGTCATTCAACTTTTCTATAGTTTTGAAATTTTTAATAATAAAATATTAAGAGTAAATGGAATAATGGAAACTGACATGCCAATAATTAGATAAATTTTACTCAATAAACAAAAATTAAAGTAGAGCAAAAGGATATAGATACATGAAAGATGGATAGAGAGTGAGACTATATAGATAAGGAAATGCAGACAGGCCTATATACATTTTCATATATTGAATATTTAAAAATAGTGGTAACTATTATGAGTACCATAAATATTAGCTTTTTATTGCATTATAAAATACTTAAAAATATTTTTAAAAT